>CAWUFW010000433.1:4355000-4402098 GCA_963921515.1 Calotriton arnoldi
TTTAGACTTACTGTTTCACTGTAGGGGCCACCACCTTTCTTAGGCTGTGGTCTTGGTGCGCGAGGGAAATTATGTACTTTGGAATTGAGGGAGTTGGGAAAGAAGATTGAATTACCTGTTTGCCGCCCTGCCAAGTACCACGCATCGGGCGTTAGACTAACTCATTCTAGTGCTGGTGTCCGCATCACCGCACTAAAATGCATTGTCACGCATTACAGGTGCTTTGAGAATGTGTAAATATAAGGTGCTGCAGGATTGAAGAATGAAAGCAGCACATGCGTGCTGTTCTGCTGCTTTCTATGCTGCCTGCCCCAATCAATCAATGTATTTACTTGGCCGCTGTCGGCGTGTACTTGTTACTATGGCAACCACGCTATGTGTTTAATTAAAGATAAATTGTGTCCGTGGCTTTATTAAACTAATCTGCTCCCCATGGATTGGTTGGATGATGGCTTGTCATTGGGTTGTCCGGGAACATCTCACTGCTTGTTTGTAATTGGCTGTTTGGATACTTTACTGTGGTTGGAGACTGGCTGAGGGAAAGTTTGCAAGTTGTTTATTGGCTGCTCTGCTATATCACTGAGCGAATGTACGTCTTTTGGCAGTGGGCGGGGCTGTGTTGATCCTGCTCATTCAGCGGGAGGCCCGGCCTGTGCACTAGAAGACCCCGATCTTCTTCGATCTGAGGCTACATCATGGGCGGTAAGTTTGCAGGCTTTAGACCCTCTGCAACTAGCGCTGCAGGACGGAGCTACCCCTCAGTATTCACCAAAAGCTTGGGGTTAAAACACCTTCCGAAATCGTCTTTGCACAACCGTTGCTTGTGGGGATCCTGTAAACAGCCTGTTGCAATTGTACACGAGGTGGCATGCTCAACATATTTTGGGACAATTACCGATTTCCTAATTATAGTGTTCTTAATGGATTTGCCCCCCCTGATATCCGCCCTGGAGAAAGTAAAAGTAACATCAATCCTCATTTTAATAAAAATAAAAAAATAGAAATATGGAGATAGTTTTGCCCCCTGCGATTTTAGTGTTCTATACGTATTTATTTGGAATGCCAATGCTGGAAGTGTTTTAAGTTATCCACGAGGGATGGCATTTTTGTTGATGGGTAGCAGGCTCTGGGATTCTTAGGTAGGCCGTGCATTGTGATGAAGTTCCTTAGTTGCAGAGAACTGTACACCTTCACAGGTCTCTTTGCTTCCCTCGCAGCTGCTTCACATGCACTCTCACTGGCTCCCCTGCCATGGCAGATATTACTTTCCTTGCGTCCTTTCTGCAGATGAGGGTCTCCCGCTAGGGAACAGGGTGGCAAGGTCACGGTGCCAGGCTGATCTACAGCATGGCAAATGCACAGAACAAAACGCTCCCACGCAGGGGTGCACAGTATGGGAAACTTTTCTCCCAGCTGCAGAGGATTGCCCTCCTGCGCTGCATTTATTCATTATCCATGCAGCAAGGATAATTTGTATTAACTCCAAGCTTGAGTCTTCTTAAAAAACACTTGTTCCTGTGGATTTATAATACAGTAAAATCCCATATGAATTCAGATATGGCATGCCCGGGGGTGAGGTGGGTGGGCTTTATGGAACATGAGGCTCATTTGCAGGCAGTATGGCCTCTCACAGCCTGTTTGGTACAGTCTGGTCCCACAGTGCCCTTCCATTTTTGGGTCTCTGCAGCAGTTTTAAGATCTTCTTAGTGTTTCTCGTTTCTCAAATGGGTGTAATTTCTGAATTTATATGTTTCCCTCGTCTTCATTGCTTGATTATGCTCGCGAGAAAGTGTCACTGATAGTTGTTAAACGTCACTCATAATTACATTGAAATGATGACAATGTCACACATAGCAATCTGAAACCTTGGCAGCTATGTGTTGTTCTGCTGCAAATTTAATTCCTGGGCAACGTGAGGTCTGTTCCCGGCGCTGGCAGTTCCCTGCACGTTCTATTCTCCTCAGAGTGTTCACTGAGGCAGTCGTCATCATGTCTCTTCCACCCTTCCAGTGCTGAACATTTCAATTTCGTCACGGTTTCTTTTCACTTCTGCATCACAGAGGTAAATATTTAAGCTTCACCACACGTTTCCTTGCTGTTGGACGACATCCAGTGGGCATAACTGGTACTGCGGGTGCAGTATTCATTTCCATTTAATATCTAGGAATTTCTTCAGCGATGTGCACGCTTTTCTACAGTTGGCTCATCCCTTGTTGTGAGTGCAAATCAGCATTTTCGAAAAGTTTTCAGCAATTCGCACGCTAGTAAGGCTTGCAGAGCAGCATTGGTGTGGATTTTGAACACTTCAAACGCCAATGTGTGTGGTGTACATGTGCTAATTAAAAAATAAGTATTCAGCTACAAATTGGCACATTCCATGTTTAGTGCAGATCAGCAAGTTATATTTAATCAGCAATTTGCACGCTAAGGTGAACTACAGATCAATATTTCCATACATCTTCAGCGATTTGCACGCTACACTGTTGGGTGCAAACGTGATTGTTTTAAAGTAGAGGGGCCCTTCCACACTATTTAAGTTCATTAGAAAAAAGCAAGCATTAGAAATGCAATAGGTCTCGCATTTGTTTGAGTTAGAGCTATTGGCATTGTAATTGGCAATGTTTTTCACTTATGTGTTATAGAGTGTATTTATGTGGTGTGTAGGGGAATTATGTGGGTTTGATTGGATTATTTAGTTGTGTTATTGTGTGGTGTGGAATTGTGTGGTGTGGAAAGGATTTGTGTAGTGGAATTATGTGGCATGGGGGGCTGTGCAATTATTTGGGTAGTAATTATGTGGTATTGAGTATACTGGAATTATATGGAGTGGGATTGTGTGTTAAGGAGTGTAATTATGTGGAATGGTATTTTGTATGGTGGAGTGGTATGTAGTGAAGTTTAATTATGTGGTGTGCTGTTGAATTTTGTGGCATGATGTGGAATTTTGTGGTGTGGGTTGGATGTATGTGGTGTGTTTAATTGTGCTGAGTTGTATTATGTGGTTTGGTGTTGAGTTATGTGGTGTGGATTGGAAATGTGTGGGGTTGAATTATGTGGTGTAGAACTGTGTTGCTAGCTTTGCCTCTGGTGAGGAGAAAGAACAAATAGGTAGGAGCTAAGCTCCAGATCTGTGTGTTTGGGTGTTACAAAAAAAATGAAATAGAGTTAGAGCTACTGGCGCTGTAAATCTAAATGTTTCCTACCTATGTGTTTATGGAGTGGAGTGGATGTATGTAGTGTGTAGTGAAATTATGTGGGTTGATTGGAATTGTTAGTTGTGGCATTATGTGGTGTGGAATTGTGTGGTGTGGAGTTGATTTGTGTTGTGGAATTATGTGGCATGGCGTGCAGTGGTATTATGTGGTTAGTAATTATGTGTTTTTGAGTGTATTGGAATTATGTGGAGTGGGATTCTGTGTCATGGAGTGTAATTATGTGGTATGGTATTTTGTGTTGTGGAGTGTTATGTAATGGAGTTTAATTCTGTGGTGTGCTCTTGAATTTTGTGGTATGCAGTTGAAGTATGTGTTTTGAATTGGATATATGTGGTGTGTAGTGGAATTGTGTTGTGGTGTGTAGTGGAATTGTGTTGTGGAATGGAATTGTGTGGTTTGATGCTGAATTATGTGATGTGGAATAGATTTGTGTGGAGTGGAATAGTGTGGCATGGAACAGTGTGGCGTTGAGTGAAATTATGTTGAGTGGAATTATGTGGCATGGTGGGGAGTGTATTTATATGGATTGTTGTTATTTGGCATGGAGTGGATTTATGTGGGGTGTATTTATGTGTTATTGAGTAGAGTTTAATTAGCTGCAGTTGAATTATGTGGTGTTGAGTGGTATTATGTGGAGTGAAACATGTTGCTTGGTGTGGAATTGTGTGGCGCTGAATTGTGTGTTGTGGAGTTGTGTGATATTGTGTTTAATTATGTGGAGTTGAATACTTCTAGGGACACAAATAGCCTATTTGTTTATTTTGGGGTGACAAAACAGGGTTGTAAGCTGTCAGTTCAGACACTTAGCAGATGGTTTAGGTCCACTATTAGTCTAGCCTTTTGGGAGTCTGGTGAGCCCCCGCAGCAGGGGTGGAAGGCAATTCTACGAAAGGGATATCCACTTCGTGGGCTGAAACGCAAGGGGCATCCCTGGTGGATATCTATTGTAAAGTCACTTGGGTGGTCCCTTCCACATTTGCGAAACACTACAGAGTGTTATAGGAGATACAGATCCATAATATCTTTGGATCAAAGGTTTGTCATCTATGCTGAATAGTGACAAAATTATTTATGAATAAATCTTTTTGGCTTGCATACCTGTTGTCCTGGTCCTGTATTGCTTTCTGTATTTCACTGAGTAATTGGCAAAGGCAGCACAATGAGGTCATATTTCATTTACTTACTGGTAAATGCATTACTCATAGTGCTTCCTTTGCCCGAATTAGTTAAACCTTCTCTCCTGCCCTTTCGAACCAAGCCAACTATACAGCTATGGCTTGGGTCAACGAAAAGAGGAGGTGATGAGTGTGAGAGGGACTTATGTATATTACTTTATGTTGATGGAGTGTGACTCTGAGGCTCGATGTCTCTCAATGAGTAATTAATTCGGGCAAAAAAGCAGTCTGTGTAATGCATTTACCAGTAAGTAAATGAAACATTTGCATTGAGCTGGATGGGTCTGGGTGCACGGGACCCAACTGAAAATTGAAAGGCAAGCACTGTCCATGCACAACTGCATTTATGTTTAAACTTTCAGAAATAGAATATTATGATGGTGAATGAGTCCTGGTCATTTAAAAATCCCCCTGGGTGTAGACATAAGGTGCAATAGGTACAATAGTCAGTGGTATATCAGGAAACAAAGGTAAGTGTGTAGTGGGATATACAACAAGGAGGAAGAACACACTTGTCGGTCTGTGCTAGGAGGACTTGGAGAAAATAAATAATAAATGTCACGTTGAGAGGACGAATAGAAACTGACACACACAAGCAGTTGCTTAGGTTGAGCCACACTCCTTTTTGGGGACTGACACTTATTTTTCCGCATCAGACATTTACCGCGAGCAAGAGAAAAAAAAACATAAAAGTGGAATGACGGAGGAATAGAAAAACGGAAAAAAACCAGCACAAAGGGAGCAAGCAGGAACCTGCAAGAGTGAGATAAAAGGACAGGGAGTCTGGTAATGGGTTAAAGAGGCATGCGGTGTATTTAAGACTATGCAGCCTTGGTATTTGGCACAATGACCTTTAATTCTACCGACTGAGGGTTCCTTAGCATCACTGCAAAAAAGTAAACCTTGTGCATAAGTCATAAATTAGAGAAGCAACTACACGTTATTTGCACTCTAGGCCAAATTTCCCCTCACACGCAAAAAACACAGAGGATGTTGTTTGCATCATAAGGCAAGCATGCTCTGTCACCGTATAGAAACACAGAACATGGATTAAAATGTACACCTAACCACAAAGAGGAAAGAGACAATGTAATTATGACTTTGTTCAGTATGAAAAACACTTCTGTCGTTTTTAAGGAGGGAAAAAAAAAACAAATATAATTCAGACTGTTGCTTTCTGTAGGCATGGCAAAATATTTCACATCTCCGGGAGTTGGGGTGAGACCATCCAGGTGGTAAGGACTGAAGCTAGTGGGGTGCTTGGGAAGTTTGTGAAAGCCATAAGAAGTGCATTTGTTAACATCCTGGTGCTGTGCAACAGCGGATGCCCCCCTACATTTTTTACAGGTTTTGTATAACACTCGGACTGCACTCTCAATCGCCCTGGTTGAGAGTGCAGGCCGAGTGTTATACAAAAACTGTAAGATTTTGTGCATGATACCGGCGCCCGTTCTCTGTTTTCTAATATAATTGCAACCTTCTTTCGACTGATTTCCAATTCTAGGATCAAGCCAGCAGGTGGCAGAAGATGCAAGCATGTTAATCTTCTGTTGTTGATTATCGTGATAACATTTCTAGCTGAGCATTTAGCGAGAACACTTTAAATGTTGAATCTTCAAGGAGCCGTCCACAAAATCTGTACTTGCCATCTAAACAGCAATGAACTAAGATATATCGCAGCGTGCCGTGCTGATATACAGAAGGAAACAAAAGTGGGCGGCCGCTATATTTAAAATGAAAGGTACGCGTTGACTAGATACAGAACCTGGCCCAAGAAAAAAGATGTGGTAGGGACGAGCAGGGGCACCGAAGACGCGAGGTGGCCTTGTACTGCAGGGAAGGGAAGCAATGGAAAATAAGAAGATAAAGACACGCACGCAGCATGCGTGCCTCTGCTCGCTCCCGCGGCAATTCTCCATGGGACTAAACTTGCCAGAAAAGGTGGGACATGCACCCACCAGTAGCCATTTGCAAGCTACCATTTTTAGAGGACGCAGACAAAAGCAAATCCAAAGTGGGGGAGGAGTCAGACCACACAAAGTACAGACAACAGATCACCTGACAGCGCAAGCGCTGTACAGGCTCGACCTAAAAATGAATCTAGGCAATGCAATTGTTGCTCCTCCACCGTTCTTAATGTCTGCTGCTGAGCCACCTATTGAATGGGAGGATTGGATAGACTGCTTTGAGAACTATTTAGTGGCTTTGGATGGTACTAGGTTTACTGCAACATGCAAGAAAGCTTTGTTGCTTGGAGCATTGGGCAAGGAGGGGCAGCACGTATTTAAATATCTACCAGTGGCCATAGAAGAGGTGGATGATGTATACAAAGATGCCATTATTAGGTTAAGAACGAGGCTCGCCAAGCAGGAAAATGTGGTTATGCGCAGACACAAATTTTATACCCAGTCACAAAGAGTTGGTGAAACGGTCGATCAATTTGTGTCCAGATTACGGGAATTGTCTATTAAATGTCAGTTTGGGCCAATGAGATGGTGAGAGACAACTGATAGTTCAAAGCAACAGTAAAAAAAAACAAGAATGGCTGTGGGCTGCAAAGAATCCTACTCTAAAGGAGGCCATTGACATTGCTAAAGTGGTTGAGGAATCGGAGAGATGTATGAAAGAAATGAAAATAATTTCACAAGAAAAAGTGACAGAAGTGGCACTCATGCAAGATGAGTCAGAGTTGGTAAATATCGTAAAGGCAAAAACACAGTCAGGTCGGCCAACCTATAGTAAAGACAAAAACACTAGAGGGATGATCAACATCTCTGGAAGAGTTGGGACACATATGTGTCACAGATGTGGCAGCAAATTCCATTTGGCAGACTCCAAAAATTGTTTTGCACAGACCAAAGAATGTCACAAATGTGGGAGGAAAGGGCATTATGCACGTATGTGCAGAGCCAGTGAGAAGAAAGTAGCTTGTGTAGAGGAGGAAGAGATTGAACATAGAGTATTGATCGTCAAAGAAGAGGATCATGAGGAGGAAATAGAAGGGGAAAGAAAACAACCCAAGGCTGACTTTGACATTGATGGAAAGATAGTGTCTTTGATGGTTGACACTGGTTCTCTCTATACTATATTACCAAACTGGCTATATGATGTGACGTGGCAAGGGAGGGTACAAATACCATCTGATGTTGTGTTGAAAGGTTACCAAGGGTCGAATATTGGAGTGTTAGGGTATATCGTGACAGACATTATATTTGCTGGGAGGTACACGAAAGTAAGGTGTATGTTGCTCCGGATGGGCCCCCCATATTAGGTTGGGCACATCAATAAGAGTTACATATAAAAGTAGATCCCAGAGCAGAAAATCAAGTTATGGTGGTCGAAGGAGGTGAGCTAATGAGCATCCTAAATGACACTGCAAAGGTATTTGAGAAGAAGTTGGGGGAGGCAAAGGGTTTCTTGCATGAGATCAAGTTCAAGCGCAATGTAGTCCCTGTCAAGCATGTGGCAAGGAGAGCTCAAGTCAAAGAGATAATACAACAAATGTTGGACGAGTAGATTATTGAGCCAGTGTAGGCTATGGAGTGGCTAGCTCCGGTAGTGATCACGAAGAAGACTAATGGCTCTCTTCGTTTTTGTGTTGACATGCGCAGTGTAAATGAGAGTGTAATAATGGGCAGTTTTCCGTTGCCTAACATAAATGAGATTGTTATGATGCTATCAGGGGGAAGGTTTTTCTCCAAACTCGATCTACGGAGTGCTTATCACCAGGTCAGGTTGCATCCGAATAGTAAACTGCTCACTTATTTCATAACGCCAGAGGAAATCTTCCAGTTCAATAGGTTGCCCTTTGGATTATGCTCAGCTGCCGGTGCTTTTCAGCGCCTTTCACAACAATTTTGAGTGGCGTAAGTAATACGGTGTTCTTTCAGGATGATATTTTAGTTTTGGGTTGTAATGAAGGTGAACACAACAGAATCCTTAATGAAGTATTGAAAAGAATTGGAGATGCTGGAATGACTTTGAGGAAGGAAAAATGTGTTTTTGGGGTGCAAGAGGTTGATTATCTTGGCTATCATATTGCCAGTGATGGAATTAAGCCCAAACAGACCCTAGTGAGTGCAATTGTAAATGTGCATACACCTTGTGATAGGGATCAATTGAGATCCTTTGTGGGGCTTGTCGAGTACTACTTGAAATTTGTGAGAGATTTTGCAGCAAAAACAGAACCATTAAGAGAGTTGTTAAGAATGGGGAGGAAGTTTGAATGGAACTTAGCACAGCAGCAAGCGTTCATAAAGATTAAGGAGGATATAGCACAAGCGAGGGTACTAGCACCTTTCCACATGGAATACAAAACTGTGGTCACCACTGACGCCAGTGCAGTGGGCATTGGTGCTGTTTTGGCTCAAGCACATGGCCAGGTGGAAAAAACTGTGGCGTTTGCCTCCCGTTCATTGACTGACACCGAAAGAAGGTACTCAGTCATAGAGCATGAGGCATTGGCGGCTGCTTGGGCTACCCAATACTTTAGAGTGTTTTTGTGGGGAAGAGCATTCACTTTAAGGACTGATCACAAACCCTTGATTAAAGTATTAGGGCCTAACGGTACGAAAAACTGTTCGGGGAGATTATCCTGCTTGGCAGTGAGATTGAAAGAGTACAATTGTAAGGTCCAATATGTTCCATGTTGGCAAAATGCTGTGGTGGATTGCCTCTCAAGGCTACCTGATGACAGTGTTAACAGTTTTGAATTGGAATGTGAGGAGGTGGTTGCAAATTTGGATGATGTCACTGAAGGTTTAGATGATGCCATTTCCAAGGTAGAGTGGGTTGCAGGCATGAAGAATGACGAGACACTGACGGGTGTAATGCAGCTTATTTTAGGTGACAATAGAAGAGAAAGTGCCATTCCAGTGGGGTTGAGGCCATTTTTCCAAGTAAAAGATGAGATGTCTGTTCAGGGTGAATGGATTATTTTGAGGGGAGAATGTTTTATACCTCCCTTATCAGTTTGGGACAAAGTAATAAAGCTGGCGCATGAGGGACAATTAGGCCAAACACTCAGCATTAGGAGGGTTAAAGAAAGATTTTGGTGGCCGCTCATGGATAAACAAATAAAAGAGTGGGTGGAAAAATGTCATAGCTGTAAGGAGACTGAAAAGAGATTGCGGGTAGGTGTTGGTAAAGTCCATGAAAATCAACATGTTGGGGAGGCAGAAAATGTTTGGGGAAAAATTTGCATGGACTTTATTGGACCTGTTTGCCGGAACAAGAGAGGTATGCTGCAGTGTTGGTGGATGCAAAGTCTAGATGGGTGGAAGTGGTGTTCATGAGATCCATTACCACTGAGGCAACCATCAATGTCTTGAGTGAGGTGTTTTGAAGGGGAAGAATTTTTACTGTGATCCTTACTGACAATGGCACACAGCTAACTTCTGTTGAGATGGAGAATTTCTTTCCTAGATTGGGGATAAGGCATGCCTGCACCTCCTTATACAATCCACAAGGCAATGGTTTGTGTAAGAGAATAAACAAGATGGTCAAAGGTACCATGCAACTTGCTTGCAACAATGTTGTCCAAGTACAGAAGGCAGTGAAGGAAATGTTATGGTCTTACTGCACTACCATACATAGCGTAACTGGTAAAAGTCCCTTTGAAATGATGAGGGGGAGACGAACGGGTACCAAGTTGGTACCATCTTGGATGCAAGAGAAAAGCAGGAAACAAGAAGGAGGAGGGAATACTGAAAGTGTACAGAAAAGGTTCATTCACACTGGGGACTGGGTCAAAGTAAAACCGGGTGGAGTCAATAAAGGTTTATCCAAATTCAGAGGTCCCTATCACGTGAGTCAAGTTAGTGGTAACTGGGTTAGACTCGACAATGGGCAGACATGGAATTTGAGAAGAGTGGCTCTGTATCATAAAGAAACCAAAGACAAGCATGGGGAGGAAACTTCAAGATTGCCCAGTGTAGGGTTGGGTGATGCGGTTTGGTACGAGAAATGCAATGACAAGGAACATGTCGAAGATGTTAAAGAAAGAAATGAACGGTGTGGGAGACCTAAGAAATTTCCAGCTTATTTAGCAGAGTATGTATGTCAGTGAAACTCTCCCATGGGTAACTTATATTAGAAAGGGAGTAGGTATAGGTATAGAGGTTATTGTTAACTGCAATTTTATTGTTAGGGTCCTTCACACTTAGCTGTTGATGTTTCACATTTCTGTAACTTGTTATTTATGGTCTATAATGCTTTTCTTTTTCTGGGAAATGTCTCTCATTGTGCACTTTCCCTGTTCACTTTATGTTTCTCCCATCTTTTGTATCCCTACCTTTGCATATTATCACCATTGTTATCTTTTCCATTTTATTATCATTGTTACCTTCTTTTGATGTTAAGGAGGGAGATGTGTCATATTGGGCTTATCTTGCCCTGGCCAGGCTAGGACCTTGGTGATCTCACAACATTCTGTGATGTCACTCTGGGTTCTGGTGTGGCCAGGGTCCATTATGTCAGTTGGTGATCGTTGGCTGTGCCTGGCTGGGGATGGTTGGATTCTCCTGACTTCTCAGAAATAAACTACTCTACTCCTACACTTACGTGAGTGCGACGTTTGTTACTACAAAAAGCCTACAGCACCTGGTATTCTCAGGCAGTCTCCCATCCAGCTACTACCCAGGACAGACTCTGCTTAACTTCTGTGTTTAGACGAGATGAGGTGCTTTCATGGTGATATGGACGTAGGTATGAAACTTACTAACTTTCTGGGTCTTAGTTTTTTCATTCTTCTTCAGCGCTGGCCATAGTAAGCGAGACAAGCCACCCTCATTCACCTAAAGGAAAATAAAATTTAAAAAATTAGTCTACAGCACCTGGTAGTCCCAGGCGGTCTCCAATCCAGGTACTAACCAGGCCCGACCCTGCTTAACTTCTGAGATCAGGTGCTTTCAGGGTAGTATGGATATAGGCATGAAACACACTGACTTTGGGGCTCTTAGCTTTTTTCGTTCTTCTTCAGTGCTGCCATAGTATGCGAGACAAGCCACATTCATTCACCTAAAGCAAAACAAAAAGCCTACAGCACCTGGTATTCACAAACGGTCTCCCTTCCAGCTACTAACTAGGCCCGACCCTGCTTAACCTCTGAGATCAGGTGCTTTCAGGGTGGTATGGCCGTAGGCATGAAAAGCACTGACTTTGGGGCTCTTAGCTTTTTTCATTCTTTCTCAGTGCTGGCCATAATTAGCGAGACAAGCTACCCTCATTCACGTAAAGCAAAACAAAAAAAAACTACAGCACATGGGTGTTAGAAGGTGGTTCTGACACTATGGGCCGCCCAGATTTTTCGCTTTTTGAGCACCTATGTGTTGAGCTTTTACTGTGGGAGAGCCTCATAAATTGGGACTCATCCACAGTGAACTCATGATGAAAGAGACTGCATGTGGATTTTACTGGTGTCCCCCTGGCTTGACTAGCTGCTGCGCAGCAGCTGGAGTACGGGGCACCGGGCTGGTTACATGCAGACACCTGTGTACATGCGTGTGCACACGTGTAGGGGCTGCGCAGGGGAGATTCCTGGCGTGCGCAGTCCAGGAGCAGCTACAAAGTGAATGGTGTGGCTGGACTTATGCAGAATTGGGTGGTGACATGGAATAGGCTTTATACACTGGGAAGAAACATGCCAGGGAAAGTCAGTGTGTTTGACTGTGTTTTTCACTTCCTTATTCCCCTACGGGGAAGTGGAGCCCATGGGCTAGTGTCACTTTCCTAAGGCCTACAGATTCCAGACGCGCACTAAAGTCCACTGTAACGGGTGTGAGAAGAAGTATTCTGCAGAGTCCAAAGTCATATTTGTACTGCTTTTGGGTCATCCAGAAATGTCACATTTCTCTGAGTCAGTCATAACCAGGGCCAGGCTGAGGGCTGACCTCAGCTGGCTGGATTGATAACCTTTTTTTTTCCACAAGCTAAGGCCTCCTCTCCACGAAGAGAAGATGGGTGGGGCTACAGGCCCATCCATCAGCAGCTATCACTGGTGCCAGGCACCAGGCTGCACCAAGGAGGGAAGGGCTCTTGTTTCAGAGACCATGCGGCCAGAGACCCTGGACGACGCCATTTTGAACCAGCCCAGAGGCTGGACAAGAAGGAGGGAGCAGGGGCAGGGAAGTGATGTGTCGCTGTTTGATAGGACCAACAGAGACTTCCTGCCAGCCCCCTACTCAACTTTTAAAAAGTGCTTGCACAGGAAGAGAAGCTCTCTCTGGGGTGTGGTCTGCTGAGGCGGAAGGTGCTGGAGCCTGGCAATGGGCAGTTGGAAGGAGGTACCCCCTGACTGCCCCCCAGGCCCCTAACAGCACCAGAAGAAGAGCCCAGGACCGGTGAGCAGAAGCAGGGGCCTCTGCGCAGGGAGAAGAGAGGCCCAGGAGGAGAGCCAGGCGAAAGGCTGGCGCAGGGAGCCAGTGAAGACCGCTCCCTGCAGAATGCACCATCTTGGAGACCCAGAGGGCGGAGAAGAGTGCTCCCAGTGGCTGGGGAGCACCACCAGGAGCAAGAGGACGCAAAAATGAAGAAAATCGGACTCCAGGGGGCCGAGATATGCCCCCCAGAAGGTAGGCGACCTTTGACCCCGCCTGGGACCGACGACGAAGCGCGTGGGGCTCCGCCGCCGGTCGCAATCATGGCCCCGGGGTGGGTCAGGTCCTGGGGGCTGCCCCAGGAGGAAGCAAAGTCGGGGGGCGCCGTCGCGCACCCCGTGAAGTGGCTCCAGAAGGGGGCCAGGAGCCCACCCTGGCCCCTGGTGATGCGTGAGGCGGGGGGCGGGGAGTGCCGTCGCGCCCCCCACGAAGATATGCCCAGGGGCCCGGGACCCCATCCCCGGGCCCCGAAGTAAAGTGGGGGAGCGCAATTGCGCTCCTTGTGAAGATACCCCCTGGGGGGCCAGGAGCCCACCCTAGCCCCCGCCGAAGAAGAATCGACGGGGAGCACCGTCGCGCCCCCGTGACGAAGAGGAAGAGGGGCCCGGGACCCCATCCCCGGGCCCCGATGCAAAGCTGGGTCGGCGCCGTCGCGCCCCCCGTGAAGATGGCCCTGGGGGGCCCGGGACCCCATCCCCGGGCCCCAGAAGTAAGGGAGGGAGGCGGGGGGAGTGCCGTCGCACTCCCCCGAGGTCCGCCGGACCGGCGGGAACCTCCGTGTCTGCCCGCCGGAGCGGGCAGACCAAAATGACGGTGCCGGCTCCCGCGGCCGCACACGGAGGTGCGGGCCGCGCGGGGA
Organism: Calotriton arnoldi; assembly: GCA_963921515.1. Classification (NCBI taxonomy): domain Eukaryota; kingdom Metazoa; phylum Chordata; class Amphibia; order Caudata; family Salamandridae; genus Calotriton; species Calotriton arnoldi. The sequence goes on from CAWUFW010000433.1 coordinate 4,368,625, forward strand.
GCCGGCGGAGGCAGCCAGGGGTGGGCTCCCTGGGCTGCCCTCCACCAAGGACGGCGTGCGGGGGTCCCGGGTGGGACCGAGACCCCCAAAACAAAGGAGACGGCGCCGGTGGCCCGGGTGGGACCGGGCCTCCCACCAAGCGTCAGGAGCGGCCGGGGGTGGGCTCCCGGGCCGCATAACCCCCACTGGAGAGTGAAGGCGGCGCGAAGCGCCAGACCGGTGATCGCGGCTCTCCCCGGCACAGCGGGAGAGCAGCTGCTCTAATATTCAGTGGAAGGAGCCTAAAGCGCCCCATAATGCCTTGCAAGGCATGGGGACAACATCGTGTTTGGTGCCTGGTGGCTCCCAGAGGAGGGGGGTCACCCTGAAATGTAAAAAGGTGCTGGGGGGAGCTGCTGGAGAAGCGCAGTCTCCCCCCCCAGCACGAAGAGGAGTCCCTCCACAAGTCACATGGGGACTTGAATAGAATAACCCCTCAAGGGCTCAGCCTTGCATTTAACACCTTCTAGGCTGGAACTTTTGTTCTACAGCTGAGGGTGTATTGAGAAGTGCCTAACGGAGTGAAGGGCTGAGTTGGGGATGTCTGGAGAAGGGCATCCCCTGGAGGTGAAGAGGTGTAATTGCACCAGAAATGCATTTACTAACGGTTATTTCTTTTTAGAGGGACTGAAAGTCACATGTGTAATGTGAAGTACCTATGTAAGGTGATGTCATAAGCAAAGTGGGGTTATGTTGCCAGACATTCCTGCTAGGGTGTCTGGCTGTATATGCGTAACCCTGTGATTTCATCTGTGATGCCTTTAGGGGCTGTAATTGCCACGCATTCTAATGTCCAACAAATGTGATGAGTACTGTCATTCTAAGGTAATGCTTAAACATGTATTCTTGCTGCTTCGCTTAAGTGAGGAACAACCCAGACTGTTAGCCCTGAATATGTAGGGGTGCATACTGTATGGTCAATATAAGATGCTCAGTCAGGGTTATGTGTCACTAGGGCAGGTGAACTTATTTTTAATGCGTTTTGAGGTAATGGGGTGGGTCGCCACTGGGATGGTGCCAGTCCCTCGCTCCAGGTTATTTTCAACTACCTGCATTGGGGGCAAGATGATGTGCATACCTGGGAGTGGTGGTACTAGACCCCACCCCCCCTTTCGGGAGGGGTGGAGATGTTATGCAATGTCACAAAGTAATTCCAACAGCTTATGTATATTTGTAAATTGGTGCATAGTATTGAGTAGTGTGTGTGTGTTTAATAAATGTACTCTTACTTTTATAAAGCTAAGTACAGACTGGACAATCAATTATGGAGTGTTATTTCTGCGCACCTGCAAATGGCGATTACTAGCCCACACCACCTCCCTTGAGTAAGCCTCAGACTGCTCTGCAACGCTACCCTCTGAGAGTCAGGCGCTACAATTGGGTGTTTGGTTCCCAGTGAAGGACAAATGTAGTCATGTTATTTGTGCAGGCCTCACAGATGCTGCCTCGTTTTCCAACAATGGGATTCCCAGGCAGTCTCCCATCCAGGTGCTAACCAGGCCCAACGGTGCTTAACTTCTGAGATAAGACGAGATCATGTGCTTTCAGGGTGGTATGGCTGTAGGTATGTGAAGCACTCACTTTTGGGCTCTTAGCTTTTTTGATTCTTCTTCAGTGCTGGCCATAGTAAGCAAGACAAGCCACCGTCATTCACCTAAAGCAAAACACACAAAAAAAAGCCTACACCACCTGGTATTCCCAGGCGGTCTCCAACCGAGTTACTAACCAGGCCCGACCGACCCTGCTTAACTTCTGAGATCACACGAGATCAGGGGCTTTCAGGGTGGTATGGCCGTAGGTATGAAAAGCATTGACTTTGGGGTTCTTAGCTTTTTTCATACTTTTTCAGTGCTGGCCATAGTAAGCGAGATAAGCCACCCTCATTCACCTAAAGCAAAACAAAATGCCTACAGCGCCTGGTAACCCCAGGCGGTCTCCCATTCAGGTACTAACGAGCCCAGACACTGCTTATCTTCTGAGATTAGACGAGATCATGTGCTTTCAAGGTGGTATGGCGGTAGGGATGAAAATCACTGACTTTGGGGCTCTTAGCTTTTTTCCTTCTTCTTCAGTGCTGGCCATAGTAAGCAAGACAAGCCACCCTCATTCACCTAAAGCAAAACTAAAAGCCCACTGCACCTGGTATTCCCAGGCGGTCTCCCATCCAGGTACCAATCAGACCCAACCCTGCTTAACTTCTGAGATTGGGTGCTTTCATCGTGGTATGGCCGTAGGCATGAAAAGCACAGACTTTGGGGGTCTTAGCTTTTTTCATTCTTCTTCAGTGCTGGCCATAGTAAGCGAGACAAGCCACCCTCTTTCACCTAAAGAAAAACAAACAAGAAAACAGCCTACATCAGCTGGTATTCCCAGGCGGTCTCCAACCAGGTACTAAACAGGCCCGACCCTGCTTAACGTCTGAAATCAGACGAGATCAGTTGGTATTCCCAGGCTGTCACCCATGCTGGTCCTTACCAGTGCTGACCCTGTTAACTTCTAAGATCAGAAGTGATCAGGCGCTTTCAGGGTGCTAAGGCCGTAGGCATAAAAAGCACTGACTTTGAGGCTCTTAGCTTTTTTCGTTCTTCTTCAGTGCTGGCCATAGTAAGCGAGACAAGACTCCCTCATTATCCTAAAGCTAAAAAACAAAAGCCTACAGGACTTGGTATTTCCAGGCTGTTTCCCATCCAGGTACTAACCAGACCTGACCCTGCTTAACATTTGAGATCAGGAGCTTTCAGGTTGATATGGCCAAAGGCATGAAAAGCACTGACTTTGGGGGTCTTAGCTTTTTTCATTCTTCTTCAGTGCTGGCCATAGTAAGCAAGACAAGCCACCCTCATTCACCTAAAGCAAAACAAACAAAAAAACAGCCTACATCAGCTGGTATTCCCAGGCGGTCTCCAACCAGGTACTAAACAGGCCTGACCCTGCTTAACGTCTGAAATCAGACGAGATCAGTTGCTTTCACGGTGGTATGGCATGAAAAGCACAGACTTTGGGGCTCTAAGCTTTTTTCATTCTTCTTCAGTGCTGGCCATAGTAAGCAAGGCAAGCCACCCTCATTCACCTAAAGCAAGACAAAAAGACTACAGCTCCTGATATTCCCAGGCGGTCTCCCATCTAGGTACTACCTAGGTGCAACCCTGCTTAACTTCTGAGATCAGGTGCTTTCATGGTGGTATGGCCGTAGGCATGAAAAGCACTGACTTTGGGGTTCTTAGCTTTTTTCATTCTTCTTCATTGCTCGCCATAGTAAGCAAGGCAACCTACCCTCATTCACCTAAAGCAAAACAAAAAACAAGCCTACAGAAGCTGGTATTCCTAGGCGGTCTTCAACCAGGTACTAACCAGGCCCGACCCTGTTTAACTTCTGAAATCAGACTGAGATCAGGCGCTTTCAGGATGGTATGGGCGTAGGCATGAAAAGCACTGACTTTGGGCTCTTAGCTTTTTTCATTCTTCTTCAGTGCTGGCCATTGTAAGCAAGACAAGCCACCAGTGCTTAATTTGTAAAATATGAAGTGCAGGTGCTCAAATGTTTGTCGGAGGCCACACCTACTTTTCTCCGGCTCCACCCACTTCCTCCACTGGCTCTACCCACTTACTCTATTCGCTCCACCCACATCCTCAACTGGCACTGCTAAAAGTCAGATGTAATACCCGATCTGAATTTCAGGATAGGAGGTTCCCCTGCCCTGTGAAAATTTTGAAAAAGATTAAATCAAAAGTGCATTTAAAGCACAATTTTGGAATAAATTAGCTAAAATCACTAACACATTGAAAAGGAACAAATCCAGTGCTCTATGTGCCGATTTGGGGAAAGGACAATACTGGGGTATCATAAGGAGGACAGGTACCTCTCCAGGCAGGTGCAGTAACAACAGGCCATGTTGCCAATGCATTGTGAAAAGTGGAAGAGCTACTTTAGTCAGCTGGTCCATTTTTATCACTAATGTGCTGCCTCCATAGCAGGTGTGAGGTCACGGCTGCCGGGGAGAGGGGCAGTGCTTTATCTGTGCACTGACCAAGTCTGCATCTGGCGCACCCACTTAAAGAGGCCAGGCTTGTTCACTGGAATATTGGGCTGCAGTTTAAGTCCCATCTGTTTCTAAGTTCATCAGATGCTGATGCTCTTATATCACTCCTTTCTGGTCTGATGCGCTTGCCAAGTAGAAAACCTGCTCTCAGTCTCACTGGCTATGCTGCAGCCCCACATTACCTCTTTGAGCCACAATTGTGCATTTTCAGGTTCAACAGATGCTAAATGACTGCTTGCAGAGGTAACCCCTGTCAGTGCTAGTGCTCTTACCCTTTAGTCCAACTATAGTTTGTGTTTGGCTACTGTTTACTCACACAGATGACGGGAATGTCACGATGCAATCATGGAGCTTTCTCTTCACCTGAAATGTTAGCACACCTCCCGTTTTTACCAGCTCAAAACAAGCTCCCAACAACTGAGCAACAGTATAATGAGCAGCAAGTGTTGTTTGAATTATAAAAAGTGCAAGCAGAGGTCATGAACTTGGAATTAAATACGTGGTCAGCAATATAAACACACAGTGTGTGAAACGGTCACGTATACATGTGTGCTTTTTCAAAACGGAATTCTGTTCCTATTCAATTTATGAATTTGAAGGTAATTCAAAAACTTTTATCTGGAATATTACAGCAATACATGGTTTAAGTTTGCTTGAGTTAGTATAACTTGGTAATGTAGAAAGCCACTCGACTGTTCCTTAATATACGTTGAGAGCCGCAGTGGGAAAAGGTTTCCTTGCAGATCACTCATCACAGCAGACCTTTGATGGATCCCCTAAAAATGTGCTCTTCACTGTGCAAACACTGCTTGACGGACAAAGTAATTTTTTGGGATTCAGCAGGGATCCTAGCCAGCATTCCTTCCCCATGATAGCTAAATCACGTGACAAAACTAAATGAAAGGCAAACTGCGCAGCACCTTTTGCGCCCCATCTCATAGTTTGCGATGCAAAGCAATTCACATACTTTTAGGTCATGGTGGGGCCCCAAGCACCGCAGAGGCTGCAGAGGTATCCATCACGCCCCTGTAACACAGATCACACAGCAATAAAGCAGCACAAAAAACCAAAAGACTGACATCATCAGCACAACAAATGTGTGACACATTACACCACGTCCAGAATCTTGTTTCCATAAGAAGGTGGTAATTTGATAAAAGATGTGCGCACCAAACGCAGCCTCAGTAATCATCCAGTACAAGATATAGTGCCAGAAAATAATGTTTGTGCACCGGGTCGGCGCAAGAAAATCTTAATTTAAACAGACTCTGGTGCAGTGCCCCACCAAGAGGCTTGTTCGGGGGCCCAAGCTACACCACAGGCTGGGGGCAGATGTATGACTGCCTCGCGTCCTTTCTGTTAGGCAACAAGAATGTCTCGATGTCCCGCCTGCCAGAATACAGGACTGTCTTTTGTACTTTGTATCGAGTAATACGAGTGTATCACTGTCCTTTCTGCCAGATACCAAGGCTGTCTAGTGTTACCTCAGACAGTAAGGGCCTCTCTGTGTGTCACATTTCAGCATGTCCCTATCTCTTCTGTCACATAGTAAACCCTGTAGCGTGGACAATGCGTCACAGACCCCAGCGCAAGCAAGGAAATATGCATCTTGGCTGCTGTTTGAATTATAAAACAGGGCAATGATGAGGGTTCAGTGGTCCCCTTGGGCCCGGTGCCACTGCACCTGGTGCTCAAATGAAAACTATGCACCTGGGCAGACTTACTTTCCTGTCCTGTCCACAATCCTCTGTCAAACTCCAGGGTGCTCACACTATCCGCCCTTCCTGCTGAACAGCGAGACTCGCACACTGTCCTACCAGGCAGAGAGATGAACTGAACTACCCCACTGCCCTCCATTCACACAGTACAGCTCTGTCCGATCTCTTCATCTTACAATGGCAATGTCTCACGTCATTTCTTTCAAGCACCAGGGCTGCCTTAGTGTGTTTTCTGTCACAGAGTTTAGTTATCTCAGAGTTTTCTCTCTCTTGCAAAAAGTATAATTGTGCTTAATTCGCAGCAGGGGTTTCTAATTTGACGTCGGTTATACCATAGGGACGTCTCATTGTCATCTCTTTCAGATCTCTGGGACAGCCGTGGTAGCACCGAGGCCCCCTCCCCTCTCTCTCTCTCGACAGGAGTTGTCTGCTGAGGTGTGTGTTTGGTGAGGAGGAAAGGAGGGCGGAGGTGGGTTGCGGGAGGAGGCCAGCCGATACAGGATACATCCCCACAAGAAGGCAGACTAGATGCCGAGGGGGCTGGTGCCGAGCGAAGTGATGCAGGACAGAGTCCCGGCTCTACCTCTGCTCTCTATCGCCTTTCACGACATTTGTGTGGAGACGGGGGTCACGAGTGGGGGGGACTCGACTCCTGCCCTGCTGTGTAACATAACTGGGTTGGGAGGGGTGAAGGAGAGTATCACAACCGTGCAGCAGAAGCCAACCCTGAAGCCAGCAGCATCTAGTGTGGGAACCTCAAGCGAAGAGGGGGCCGAGCCGAAGGTGGGCATATGAAGAAGGGGTGCTGAGGTGATGGCAAGGGTATACCTTGGGCGTGGGGACATTTCTCTGTGTGTCATGCGTGTTTGTTTGCTTCAGCATTACAGACATGTGAGGCATTGTGTGTGGCTTTGTGCGTATACTTTGTGTCTGTGTTGCAGGGACTCTTTATATCTTACGTGATTTCGTTTCTCCCCGTGTGTGTCTTCGAGTAAGTGCTAGGGTGTTGGCGGACAGTAACGACGCGTTTATTGCTACTGCTATTTACTATACTGCTATTTAGTACTTACTTACGGTTACGTGGTGGGCTGGGCCAGGGCACACAGCCTTAGTACCTTTATAAACCGATGTAAACCTAGCCTGGTGCTGCTGCCGGCCCTCAACGTCGTCGGGCTGCCTTGAATGCTGATGACTCGTGGGGTGCGGGTGTGCCGGGGCGTGGCAATCTGAATAAAATCTGCGCACGCTGCCGCACAGCCCCTACCCCCGAAGAACCAAATCCAGCCCAATCAGTGTCCCGCCCACCGCCGGCAACACTGAACTAAGGGCCGCCAATGCAATCATATCTGAGTCTTCTTGGCTGAATGGCTCAGGCTCTCACAGCGGCAACACTCTTCTTCACCGGGACTCGGGAGACGTCGAGAACAACACTCTGTACCAAGTCATTGAGGTAATCAATTATATCAATATCATGTGAATAATGTGACGTGCAGCAGACGCGTAGACCCGGCCCTGATAAGTAAGTAAGTAAGTAGGTGCCGGTGCTAAGCACCGGAAAGCACCGGCACAAATTAAGCACTGCAAGCCACCCTCATTCACCTAAAGCAAAACAAAAAGCCTACAGCAGCTGGTATTCTCAGACAGTCACCAGTCCAGGTACTAACCATGCCCGACCATGCTTAATTTCTGAGATCATACGAGATGAGGTGGCCGTAGGCACAAAATGCACTCACTTTGGGGCTCTTAGCCTTTTTCATTCTTTTTCACTGCTGGCCATAGTAAGCGAGACAAGCCACCCTCATTCACCTAAACCAAAACAAAAAAAAACACAAAAAGTCTACAGCACACGTTATTTCAGGCGGTCTCCCATCCAGATACTAACCAGGCCCAACCCTGCCTAACTTCTGAGAATAGACGAGGTCAAGTGCATTCAGGGTATCATGGGCGTAGGTATGAAAAGCACTGACTTTGGGCTCTTAGCTTTTTTCATTCTTCTTCAGTGCTGGCCATAGTAAGCAAGACAAGCCACCCTCATTCACCTAAAGCAAAATAAAAAGCCTACAGCACCTGGTATTCCCAGGCGGTCTCCCATCCAGGTACTAACCAGGCCCTACCCAACTTAACTTCTGAGATCAGACGAGATCAGGTGCTTTCAGGGTGGTATCAACGTAGGGATGAAAAGTTTTGACTTTGAGAGTCTTAGCTTTTTCATTCTTCTTTAGTGCTGGCCATAGTAAACGAGACAAGCCACCCTCATTCACCTAAAGCAAAACAAAAAAAAAAGCCTACTGCATCTTGTATTCCCAGGCAGTCTCCCCTCCACGTACTAACCTGGCCCAACCCAGCTTAACCTTTGAGATCAGACGAGATCAGGTGCTTTCAGGGTGGTATGGCTCTATGCATCAAACGCACTGACTTTGGGGCTCTTAGCTTTTCACATTCTTCTTCAGTGCTGGCCATAGTAAGCGAGACAAGCCACCCTCATTCACCTAAAGCAAAGCAAAAAAAAGCCTACAGCACCTTGTATTCCCAGGTTGTCTCCCATCCATGTACTAACCAGGCCTGACCTTGCTTAACTTCTGAAATCTGACGGGATCGGGTGCTTTCAGGGTGGTATCAACATAAGAATGAAAAGCATTGACTTTGAGGGTCTTAGCTTTTTCATTCTTCTTTAGTGCTGGTGTTAGAAATGGGGGTCTCTAGTTGGCAGAGGTAGGTACCTTTGACCAAGTAGGGGCCCTTGCTTCTAGTCAGGGTAAGGGGGCTACACTCCTAAAATAACCCCTGCTCACCCCCTTGGTAGCTTGGCACGAGCAGGCAGGCTTATCTCAGAGGCAGTGTGTAAAGCATTTGTGAACACATACAGTAATACAGTGAAAACACTACAAATGGACACCTCACCAGTTTAGAAAAATAAGTAATCTTTATCTAGACTTAACACAAGACCAAACGACAAGAATCCACAATACAGTACTCAAAAATATGACTTTCAGATGGTAGAAATAGCTTAGTTCAATGTAGATGGTAAATGTGACACTTTACTCTCAAAGTACCTTGGATGCGTAACGCAATACAAACAAAAGGGTCGCAGGGAAGGTGATGCGTCGGTTCCTTGCTTCGGGGAGGTGATGCGTCGGTTCCTTACTGCAGCGCAGGGGAGGTGATGCGTCGGTTCCTTACCGGAGAGGAGGTGATGCGTCGGTTTCTTACTGTGATCCGGTGCGATGCGACAAGATGGCGCCGCGATGCGACGATCCGGTGCGATGCGACAAAATGGCGTCTTTGATGCGATGTGATAACTTGGATGCGATGCGTGCAGGCCCGGCGGCCGTGCGGCGAAATCGATGAACTTTGGAGCCGCGACAGGCCCAGTGACACGCTTCTCAAGTGATGCGACGGCGACCTCTGCGGCAGCGGCACGCTTCTCCGGTGATGCGACACGCTTCGTCGGTGATGCGACGGCAAACTGCTGCGGCGGCGATACGCTTCTTCGACGATGCGATGGCAACAGCTGCGGCGGCAACACGCTTCTTCCTCGTTGCGTCGCGCTTCCAGCTCCCAGCGACACGCAGTCTCTAGAGGGCCCAAGACAACAGCAGGCACCTCTCTGCAGGTAGAATTCCCAGCAAGGAAATTCAGGGGTAGCTGGTGGTGAAGTCTTTGTATCCCTGAGACTTCAGAACAGGAGGCAAGCTCAGCTTCAAGCCCTTGGAGATCTTCCTCAAGATAGTAAAAGTACACACAAAGTTCCTTTTCTCCTTTCCTTGGCAATGAGTAACTACTGCAGGCCAACCCCAAACAGCAAACAGCACAGGGACAGTCTCCTCCTTCAGCTTCCTTGGTTTCTCTCCTTGGCAAAGGTTCATCTTGATTCCCAGAAGTGATCTAAAGTTCTGGGGTCTGGGCCCCAATATTTATACTACTAAATCCTTTGTTCTCTGAAGGCAGAGAGTGTCTGTACCTAGTCAAAACCAGTTCTGTCCTCCCTGGTGCAGCTTCCTGGCAGGAGGTGGAAACAGCATTGTTGAAAGCAGACTTGGCCAAGGTAGCTGAAAGGAAAACACCTCCCCCTACTCTCTATTCTATGATGGCTCAGGCAAGTGAAAGGAAATCTCCTCCCCCTACTCTCTATTCAATGCAGGGCCTATTCAGCCCAGCCCTGACTCATCAGACTGCTAGAGCCAAAGCCCTCTCCAGCCCCCTGTCACTCACAAACCAGACATGGAATACACAAACCTAGCAGAGGCATACTGGATGGTTAGGCAAGAAAATACCTACTTTCTAAAAGTGGTATTTTCAAACACAGAATGTAAAAATCACCCACATTAAAAGATGTATTTTAACATTATGAGTTCAGGCATACTAAACTTTATTTTCCTATCTTGTTCCTTGGGTCAGTTATGTTTATAAGATGTTATAATCAAACTGCCCATTCTGGCCTATGGGAACAGATAGCCTTGCCATAGTGAAAAACTAAATTGGCGGTAATTCACTATCAGGACATGCCACACACATCAGGGCATGTCCTACTTTTCACATACAATGCACCCTACCCATAGGGTTACCATAGGCCTACCTTAGGGGTGACTAACATGTAGAAAAGGGAAGGTTTAGGGACTGGCAAGTGGATGCACTTGCCAAGTCGACATGGCAGTCCCAGACTGCACACAGGCTCTGCAATGGCAGGCCTGAGCCACATTTTACAAGCTGCTTCTGTGGGTGGCACAACCAGTGCTACAAGCCCACCAGCAGCATTTGATTTACAGGCCCTGGGCACACATGGTGCACTGTACTAGGGTCTGACAAGTAAATCAAATAAGCCAATCACGGAGTCACTAATCCATTACAACAATTTACAATAGTGAGCATATGCACTTTAGCACTGATCAGCAGTGATCAAGTGCCCAGAGTCATAAAACCACCAACAACAGGTCAGAAAATAGGCTAGGAGGAAGGCAAAAAGTTCAGGGATGACCCTGCAAAAAGGGCCAAGTCCAACAGCTGGCCATAGTAAATGAGACAAGCCACCCTCATTCACCTAATGCAAAACAAAAAAAAAAGTCTACAGCATATTGTATTCCCAGGCAGTCTCCCAACCACGTACTAACGTGGCCCAAACCTGCTTAACTTTTGAGATCAGAAAAGATCAAGTGCTTTCAGGGTGGTATGGCTGTATGCATCAAAAGCACTGACTTTGGGGCTCTTAGCTTTTTTCCTTCTTCTTCAGTGCTGGCCATAGTAAACGAGACAAGCCACCCTCATTAACCTAAAGCAAAACAAAAAGCCTACAGAACCTAGTATTCCCAGGAGGTCTCCCACCCAGGAACTAACCAGGCCCGACCATGCTTAACTTCTGAGATCAGACAAGATGAGGTGCTTGCCGGGTGGTATGGCCATAGGCATGAAACGCACTGACTTTGGGGTTTTTAGCTTTTTTCATTCAGCTTCAGTGCTGGCTCATAGTAAGCGAGACAAGCCACCTTCATTCACATAAAGCAAAACAAAAAAACAAAAAAAGCCTACACCACCTGGTATTCCCAGGTGGTCTCCCATCCAGTTACTAACCAGGCCGATTGTGCTGAACTTCTGAGAACAGATGTGATCAGGTGCTTTCAGGGTGGTATGGCCGTAGGTATGAATGGCACTGACTTTGGGCCTCTTAGCTTTTTTCATTCTTCTTCAGTGCTGGCTCATAGTAAGCGAGACAAACCACCCTCTTTCACCTAAAGAAAAACAAAAAGCCTACAGCAGCTATTATTCCCAGGCTGTCTCTCATCCAGGTATTTACCTGGCCGACCTTGCTTAACATCTAGGATCAGAGAAGATAAGGTGCTTTCAGGGTGGTATGGCCGTAGGCATGAAAAGCACTGACTTTTGGGGTTATAGCTTTTTTCATTCAGCTTCAGTGCTGGCTCATCGTAAGCGAGACAAGCCACCTTCATTCATCTAAAGCAAAACAAAAATCCTACTGCAGCTGGTATTCTCAGGCAGTCACCCATCCATGTACTAACCAGGACCGACCCTACTTAACTTCTGAGATCAGAAGGGATCATGTGCTTTCAGGGTGGTATTCTTCTTCAGTGCTGGCGATACTCAGCAAGACAATCCACCCTCATCCACCTAAAGCAAAACAAAACAATAAAGAAAGCCTACAGTACCAGGAAGTCTCCCAACGAGGTACTAACCAGGCCCGACCCTGCTTAACTTCTGAAATCAGACAAGATCAGGTGCTTTCAGGGTGGTATGGCCAAAGGTATGAAAAGCACTGACTTTGGGGCTCTTAGCTTTTTTCATTCTTCTTCAGTGCTGGCCATAGTAAGCAAGGCAAGCCACCCTCATTCACCTAAAGCAAAACAAAAAGCCTACAGCTACTGGTATTCAAAGGCGGTCTCCCATCTAGGTACTAACTAGGCCCAATCCTGCTTAACTTCTGAGATCAGACGAAATCAGGTGCTTTTTGAGTGGTATGGCATTAGGCATGAAAAGCACTGACTTTGGGTCTCTTAGCTTTTTTCATTCTTCTTCAGTGCTGGCCATAGTAAGTGAGACAAGCCACCCTCTCTCACCTAAAGCAAAACAAAAAGCCTACAGCTCCTGGTATTCAAAGGCGGTCTCCCATCTAGGTACTAACCAGGCGCAACGCTGCTTAACTTCTGAAATCAGACAAGATCAGGTGCTTTCCGGGTGGTATGGCCAAAGGTATGAAAAGCACTGACTTTGGGGCTCTTACATTTTTTCATTCTTCTTCATTGCTGCCCATAGTAAGCAAGGCAAGCCACCCTCATTCACCTAAAGCAAAACAAAACACCTACAGCTCCTGGTATTCAAAAGCGGTCTCCTATCTAGGTACTAACAAGGCCCATCCCTGCTTAACTTCTGATTTCAGACGTGATCAGTTGCCTTCAGGCTGGTATTGCCATAGGCATGAAAAGCACTGACTTTGGGGCTCTTAGCGTTTTAAATTCTTCAGTGCTGGCAATTTTAAGCAAGAGAAGCCACCCTCATTCATCTAAAGCAAAACTAAATGCCTAGAGCAGCTGGTGTTCTCAGGCGGTCACCCATCCAGGTACTAACCAGGCCTGACCCTGCATAACTTCTGAGATCATAATAGATCAGGTTATTTCAGGGTGGTATGGACGTAGGAATGAAAAGAACTGACTTTGGAGCACTTAGCTTTTTTCATTCTTCTTCAGTGCTGGCCATAGTAAGCAACCACAAGCCACCCTCATTCACCTAAAGCAAAACAAAAAGCCACCAGCACCTGAAATCCCCAGGCTGTCTCCCATCCAGGTACTAACCAGGCCAGACACTGCTTAACTTCTGAGATCAGGTGCTTTCAGGGTAGTATGGCCAGAGGCATGAAAAGCATTGACTATGGGCCTCTTAGCTTTTTTCATTCTTCTTCAGTGCGCACCATAGTAAGCGAGACAAGCCACCCTCATTCACCTAAAGCAAAACAAAAAGCCTACAGCAACTGGTATTCTCAGGCGGTCACCCATCTAGTTACTAACCATGTCCGACCCGGCATAACTTCTGAGATCATACGAGATCAGGCTCTTTCAGGGTGGTATGGAAGTAGGCATGAAAAGCACTGACTTTGGGGCTCTTAGTTTTTTTCATTCTTCTTCAGTGATGGCCATAATAAGCGAGACAAGCCACCCTCATTCACCTAAAACAAAACAAAAAGCTTCTAGCAGCTGCTATTCACAGGCGGTCTCCCATGATGGTACTGATGGAGCAGAGAAAATAAAATTTTTAACCCCTAACAAATTTTATAAATAATTAATAAAATGTTTGTTTAAATGTATTAATCAACACTGTATGTGTGGGAAGGGTAATACGCAAGTGTATGTGCTGAATAATCTATTAACGAATGTCTGTGTGTCTAATTATAACATAAAAATAAATGCGTACTAATTTAAAATAAATGCATGATTTGTGCTTCATAGAATATAAACGTGTCGTTGCAAAAACAATAGTGATGGTAAGTAAGGAACAGTTTAAATGTTGCTTTCTGCTAGGTAATAACTAATTGGGGTACGTAGATGACGGGAGGGAAACGAAAAGGCTATTTTTCTCTATTTTAATTATGTTTTGTTTATTTCAAAATAGTGCTTCTAAAGTATAACCGAGTGGCGATATAAAATGGCTGCCAGTTAATGAAGTGCGCAAGTGCGGGAAACACGTGACAAGGGAGAAAAGTTGGAGAAAAGCTAACCTCGTGATGTTGCTGAGAGGCTAGGATGCGAGAAATGGTCAAGGCTGATGTGACCTAATTGAACTGATAGTGTGCCCTGGTGATCAGCAAAGAACAGTGGGAAACCAGTTTAAGAGAAAGGACAATGCCTGCAGAGTTCTCGAATGTATCGAAAGAAGTTACAAATGTACTGATCGAAGCGGATGGAAACATGTCTTGAACTGTGAGAAAGGAAATGATCCAAGGACCATTGGATCCAAGAGAACTTGATTAAAAGAATGAATAAGATGACATGCATGGACCAATGAAAGAAAAGCGTGTTATTAATGTTGCAACAATTAGTTAGCAAAGTTAGAATTAGGGTATAAGAGGGCCTACTCTTAATGGGAGGGGTCACAGTCAGGAGCGGAGTTGGAGAGTCGTGTTGGTGTTGGTGGCTTCCAGTGCTGGGTGGTCCTGATCGATCCATAACTGAGCGGGAGATGCTGAAAGACTGTTAGATGAGACGGGTTGCAGGTAGCTGATGCTGACGAGCTGAAGTTTCTGTTGCTGTCTTAATTTTCCAGTTGAGTATGAGAATCAGGTTATTTCTAATTCTTAAACTTAGGTTAGAAATCATTAGGCTAAATTAGGAAGGTAGGCAGGTAATTAGGGTTTTGCTTCATGACAAAAAATTTCCTTTCTGCAATAAATTGATTATGCTTAATAAATATTTGAATTAACAATGAATGAATAATTGAATAAAAGTTTAAATTCTTTCTCATGCTTTTAAAATTATATAAAATTTAAGATTCTTTAAATCAAATGACTCAGTGATTATTTTCCTAAATGATTGTGACATCAGTAATTGGTTATTGTGATTTAGCTGGTCTTAATCACTATGAACTAATTTTTACATGAATGATTCATCGACAAATAATGAGCAGGAATATCTTAAAGAAATAACTAAAGAAAGCGATAAGTTAAGGTAATAAGATATCCCGGCTCCTTCCAGCGGTACCTAAATGGTGTTTTCCATTTAGTTCTCATGCTTCTCCTAGGAATACAGAATTTCGTAAAGGTGTAAAGGAAATCCAGGTGTGTGTGTGTGTGATAGGCGATGTTTATGGGCCCCATCGTCATGTGGATGTGAGAAAATATAGTTTGCCCCTGGATGACCGATAAGTGACCTAGGAGGAGAATAGTTTTTATTGTACGCGCTGCATCAGATTTCTTGGTAGCAGAGTTATGGTTTTCTATAGATTAGTTTAGTGATTATTGTTTATTGATTATTGATTATTTTTGATGACTAACACTATGGGGTCGATTCCGATTCGGGCCGGAAAAAGCACCGACCGATTCGGATCCGGAAATAATACCGACCGACACGTACCTGTGGCGCCCGACACGCCAAGTACGATGCAAGGCGTGAAAAATCCGATCCAACACGTACCGAAACCAAGTCGACCGACCGAGCCGCAAGGAAAACAGCAATCCGGCCGGAAAAACACGCGAATCCAACCGACCGACACGCACCCGGAACAAATCCGACCGAAACGTACACGCGAACTCCAAACCGCAAAGTACGATGCAAGGCGCGAAAACCACGAGCGAGTCGGACGGAGGCCAAGCCGCACGACCGACACGCATACAAAACCGAGCCGAAGCAACACAAAACACCGCGACCGACGCGTACGCAGCATAGAAAACTGCACAAACACAGCGTGAACGAAACGGAGAAGACCGTACGAGACAAATGCTGGGTCCGACTCGGTCACAAGAACGTTTCCAACATACACAAACAGCACAAAGGAAAAATCACCCAAAAAAAGGCCAAACAAGCAATTACCAAGCCAATAAATACTGGGGGGTGGGGACAGAGAACAAAGACACACCCACAACTCCACCTATATAAAGGACACAAATCACAACCATGAGCCTTTGCAAATGCCATTCCACTGCCAGCACCCAAGAGAAAGCAACCACACACCCACAGCTCATCCCTCACACAAGCCACACACCATCAGCACACCAACAAATACCTACCTCACATACACCCAGCAAAACACACACTCACACACCCTCACCTGCACACCAACACACACATCACTCACCATCACCACCCATCACCATGCCCCCCAAGAAGAATCCCAAGTTCCTAGATTGTGAATTGGAAGTCATGGTAGACGAGATCCTCAGGGTAGAGCCACAGCTGTTTGGCAACCTGGTCCAACAGACCCCCATCTCCCAGAAAACCAAGATGTGGGAGAGGATCATCAACAGGGTGAACGCACAATCACCATGTCGGCGCACAAAGAGCGACATCCAGAACAGGTGGTATGACGTGCGCACGAGGGTACGGGACCTGCTGAAGAAAGACTACATCAACAGCCAATACACCGGCAGTGGCCCTCCTGCCAAGCCAATATACCTCATGCCCTTGGAGGAGAAGGTGCGGGCCATCCTTCCGCCAGTGAGCGTATATGGACTAGAGGACATCCCAGAGCCTGGTGAGTACACAACAAATGTACACAATATACTGCCACAAAACACACACATCACTGTCAAGGGGAGAGTCAAACCATGCACTCATAGCAATTACACAGCAACCAGAACAGAATCATCCCAAAATGTGTATGTCAGTCAGATAAACACAACACATGCCATCAAAAAAGTCACATCCAACTGTGCCAACACATGTACAAACACAACTACAACTACAGCTAGGCAGTGGCACAAATAGAACTAACAAACACATCCAGACATGTAGCCAGCACAACAACACCAACACACAGTGAAGACCACTCAAAGGAAGGAATTCTGTGTATGCTGGCCAAGTCAGTGTAGCCAATAGCATCATGGGAGTTGCAGTCACACATATTGCCCCCCCACAACTGTCCCATCAACACCACCCTGAACCATGCTCACATCACAGGGAGCGGAGAAGGACTCACAAGATGGCTGACACTGGCTACTGCTGTGGGGAGCACAAGGCCCTGCTGCCAACTGTGCACCAACAAACAGCAGGACACCACTGACTGACATCCTGAGAGACAACTTACACTCCTGCAATGCAAGCACGTTCCATGGTGGGATATCTGGCTAGCTGGGTGGGAAGGAGGACTTGCAGCACTGACCATAGTCACAAGCACCTCCCCTCACACACACCCCAACACAAACTCCACAGAACCCACCTGGTAGAATGCAATGCCCCCCATCCTAACACAAGATCCCACAAAGAACCACCACCCTGGGTTATGTTGTGTGAAGCACAGGGACACTCTTGGGACTTTTAGCCAAACAACTGCCAGGACAACACTCCCAGCCATCCTGTCAGCACAGCCAGCCCACCCCACAGGGAAGCAGAGTCAAAAGGAAGGAAGCATGGGCATGCTGGGAAGGGGGTGGAGGCAATAGCATGATGGGAGTCGTAGTCACTGATATTGGTCACCCCCACAACTGTCCCATCAACACCACCCTGAACCATGCTCACATCACAGGAAGTGGAGAAGGACTCACAAGATGGCTGACACTGGCTACTGCTGTGGGGAGCACAAGGCCCTGCTGGCAACTGTGCACCAACAAACAGCAGGACACCACTGACTGACATCCTGAGAGACAACTTACACTCCCTGCAATGCAAGCACGTTCCATGGTGGGATATCTGGCTAGCTGGGTGGGAAGGAGGACTTGCAGCACTGACCATAGTCACAAGCACCTCCCCTCACACACACCCCAACACAAACTCCACAGAACCCACCTGGTAGAATGCAATGCCCCCCATCCTAACACAAGATCCCACAAAGAACCACCACCCTGGGTTATGTTGTGTGAAGCACAGGGCCACTCTTGGGACTTTTAGCCAAACAACTGCCAGGACAACACTCCCAGCCATCCTGTCAGCACAGCCAGCCCACCCCACAGGGAAGCAGAGTCAAAAGGAAGGAAGCATGGGCATGCTGGGAAGGGGGTGGAGGCAATAGCATGATGGGAGTCGTAGTCACTGATATTGGTCACCCCCACAACTGTCCCATCAACACCACCCTGAACCATGCTCACATCACAGGAAGTGGAGAAGGACTCACAAGATGGCTGACACTGGCTACTGCTGTGGGGAGCGCAAGGCCCTGCTGGCAACTGTGCACCAACAAACAGCAGGACACCACTGACTGACATCCTGAGAGACAACTTACACTCCCTGCAATGCAAGCACGTTCCATGGTGGGATATCTGGCTAGCTGGGTGGGAAGGAGGACTTGCAGCACTGACCATAGTCACAAGCACCTCCCCTCACACACACCCCAACACAAACTCCACAGAACCCACCTGGTAGAATGCAATGCCCCCCATCCTAACACAAGATCCCACAAAGAACCACCACCCTGGGTTATGTGGTGTGAAGCACAGGGCCACTCTTGGGACTTTTAGCCAAACAACTGCCAGGACAACACTCCCAGCCATCCTGTCAGCACAGCCAGCCCACCCCACAGGGAAGCAGAGTCAAAGGAAGGAAGCATGGGCATGCTGGGAAGGGGGTGGAGGCAACAGCATGATGGGAGTCGTAGTCACTGATATTGGTCACCCCCACAACTGTCCCATCAACACCACCCTGAACCATGCTCACATCACAGGAAGTGGAGAAGGACTCACAAGATGGCTGACACTGGCTACTGCTGTGGGGAGCACAAGGCCCTGCTGGCAACTGTGCACCAACAAACAGCAGGACACCACTGACTGACATCCTGAGAGACAACTTACACTCCCTGCAATGCAAGCACGTTCCATGGTGGGATATCTGGCTAGCTGGGTGGGAAGGAGGACTTGCAGCACTGACCATAGTCACAAGCACCTCCCTCACACACACCCCAACACAAACTCCACAGAACCCACCTGGTAGAATGCAATGCCCCCATCCTAACACAAGATCCCACAAAGAACCACCACCCTGGGTTATGTTGTGTGAAGCACAGGGCCACTCTTGGGACTTCTAGCCAAACAACTGCCAGGACAACACTCCCAGCCATCCTGTCAGCACAGCCAGCCCACCCCACAGGGAAGCAGAGTCAAAAGGAAGGAAGCATGGGCATGCTGGGAAGGGGGAGGAGGCAATAGCATGATGGGAGTCGTAGTCACAGCTCTACATCCCCCACCACATGGCCCAGCAAGCTCACACTCACGCATGCACATCCCACAGAGAGTGGAAAGGCCCATCAAAGATGTCTGACACTGTTGCTGTGTCGTGGGGAGCACAAGGGCATGCTGGGTACTGCACACCAACCAACAGCAGGACACCACTGTCAGCCATCTTGCCATTGCTCTCACACCCACACACACTGAACTCCCCACAAAAGCAAGTAAGTATGGGAATGCTGGGAAGTGGGGTGGAGGCAATAGCATGATGGGAGTCGTAGTCACAGACATAGCTCACCCCCACAACTGTCCCATCAACACCACCCTGAACCATGCTCACATCACAGGGAGTGGAGAAGGACTCACAAGATGGCTGACACTGGCTACTGCTGTGGGGAGCACAAGGCCCTGCTGCCAACTGTGCACCAACAAACAGCAGGACACCTCTGACTGACATCCTGAGAGACAACTTACACTCCCTGCAATGCAAGCACGTTCCATGGTGGGATATCTGGCTAGCTGGGTGGGAAGGAGGACTTGCAGCACTGACCATAGTCACAAGCACCTCCCCTCACACACACCCCAACACAAACTCCACAGAACCCACCTGGTAGAATGCAATGCCCCCCATCCTAACACAAGATCCCACAAAGAACCACCACCCTGGGTTATGTTGTGTGAAGCACAGGGCCACTCTTGGGACTTCTAGCCAAACAACTGCCAGGACAACACTCCCAGCCATCCTGTCAGCACAGCCAGCCCACCCCACAGGGAAGCAGAGTCAAAAGGAAGGAAGCATGGGCATGCTGGGAAGGGGGAGGAGGCAATAGCATGATGGGAGTCGTAGTCACAGCTCTACATCCCCCACCACATGGCCCAGCAAGCTCACACTCACGCATGCACATCCCACAGAGAGTGGCAAGGCCCATCAAAGATGTCTGACACTGTTGCTGTGTCGTGGGGAGCACAAGGCATGCTGGGTACTGCACACCAACCAACAGCAGGACACCACAGTCAGCCATCTTGCCATTGCTCTCACACCCCCACACACTGAACTCCCCACAAAAGCAAGTAAGTATGGGAATGCTGGGAAGTGGGGTGGAGGCAATAGCATGATAGGAGTCGTAGTCACAGACATAGCTCACCCCCACAACTGTCCCATCAACACCACCCTGAACCATGCTCACATCACAGGGAGTGGAGAAGGACTCACAAGATGGCTGACACTGGCTACTGCTGTGGGGAGCACAAGGCCCTGCTGGCAACTGTGCACCAACAAACAGCAGGACACCACTGACTGACATCCTGAGAGATAACTACCACTCCCTGCAACGCAAGCACGTTCCATGGTGGGATAACTGACTGGCTGGGTGGGTGGGAAGGAGGGCCGGCTGTCAACCAAACACAACCAATGCAGACCATGTTCACACCGCAGAAAATACATAGAAATGCCCAAATAATGCAGGACAATGTGCCACACCAATATCAACCCCTGACTGTGACGACTTAGGACAATGCAATGTACAGGCCCGCACCCAGAGGCACAGTCACAACTGTCATGTGTGTCAACCATTGATGCCTGCAGAAACATAACATACATTGTTTGTGTCTCCCAAAAACAGGTGATGATGGGGACACAGCAGCAGACGCTGAGGAGTCCCAGTCCCAGGCTCAAGAGGATGCGGAGCTCACTGGCGTCGTACAGCCTCTGTCCTCCTCGGACGATGAAGACCAACCTGGCACATCCGGTGCAAGTCAACATGCAGCACCAGCAGGACCACCAGCTGCAGCACCAGCAGGACCACCAGCTGCACCCCTGCACCCACCCCTCCAACGACTGTCACCACAAATACCATCCCTGCCGACATGGACAGAACAAGGAGCAACACCAGCACAGGGACCCTAGACCAACCTGGGGCCATGGACACCACCACCACCACCAACCCCCAAGGTGGACCAGGGTTATCTGTGCGTGCCACTGCACACACTGCACATGCAGGAGGGGTGGTGGGAGGGGTGGGAGACAGAGGTCGCTGCTTGCAGACGTTGCTGGTGTGCATGATGACCCACAACTGGTACGCATAGCTGATGCGTACCAGTCCAGCACCGGAGACCTCAGCCAGGTAGTGGGGCTCCTCAGAGACATGAAACAGCAGCAGGCTGCCCATCATGCCCGCGTGGACTCCCACATGTCCCGCGTGGACTCACACATGTCCCGCGTGGAGTCCAAGTGGGATGCACTGCATGAGATGACGGCGGTGCACAGGGACATTTTACAATGCCTCCGCCAGATGAACAGCAACCAGTCCACACCTCCCTGTGTGCCAACAACATCTGGTGCCGAACAAACTGCAACTGCCACAGGGAGGGAGGAGGACTCTGGCAGAGAGTCCCCTGCACCGCAGCAGCCTGTACTTGAGGGGCCCCCCCAAGAAGAGGGGTCGTCCGAGGAGGGAAAAGTGAGAGGCCGATGGCCAAGCGCAACTCCCAGGAAGCCTGAACCTGTTCTGGATGTTCGCCTTTGTGCACAGACTGTTCACCCTGTTGACGGCAACACTACTCCCACACATTGCATGGGGAGTACAAGTTGGACCAATGTGTCAGACAACTGTGGCCCCGATACTGGGGATCCTGTCTACCAGGACTTTCAATTCACCTAGGAACTTCGGATTGCAAGATTTATGTACAGCACTACCCATCCTATGCACTATTAACACAAATGTATCACAATAAACACACTAATACACCATACTTGCCTCTGTCGTGATTCCACCGTGGGTGCTGTTATGGGGATGATGAACTGCAAAATTACACTGTGTATGCGAACTGCAACAGCAAGGACAACACAGGCATGTGAGTAAAGGCAACGTGACACATATGAGGGAGACACACCACCAGGGCTACACAACACATACACACCTAGGCCATCTGACTCATTGCCTACACTGATGTTGCCAGGGAAGACGGTGCAATGCACAGACACCACACCCATTCCCAGTTGTAGTCAAGTAGCCCACAGGTGCAGTAAGCAAATGGCAGTCAAATGTGTGACCACAGACAACGCACATCACAAAGTGAAGCACAGGTTTATTACACAGTTGCAACATGTCGTAACCACTACAGATGCAAGGTAATCCCACCTGGCAGCGGGCACACAGTCAACAACTGTAGACGGAAGGAAGTCCATGGGTGTGGCGCACATCACCTGTAGGGACACAACAGCTACCACCCTGGATGTGCAATCACGTCGTCGGTGGACACAGTTGACCAAACGAATCTGAAAGTACCCTGTGAAGGACAGAAATGACACACAGTCAAAAGCAATGGAGTACAGGACAGAACAGCAAAACTCATGCACAATACATGTTACAAGATACCCACCCAGAACCAAGTTAGCATGTCAACACTGTTGGGGAGTACAGCCCACCTGTTAGCACACATCGCAACACACATCCAGTCAAGTAGCCCATGGACACACTCCCAACAGCACCAGAGCACCACCCACACATCATGCCAACTCACATCATTGACATGACACCTCAGGATACTCACATTCAGCTAAAGAAGTTGGTGATGAGCTGTGTGCGGACATCACCATCATCATCATCGTCACTGGCATCGTGGTCCAGGCCAGGATCCTCCATGTGAGAAGTTGGCCTGGTATATGCTGTCCACTAATTATAGTGGGCACCTTGCACCAGTCCAAACAACCCCTTATTGGAGATAGGTTAAAGACAACCTTATTGAAAGCTATCCTAGTGGTAGCTATGGAGAGCAGCCTTCAGGCTAAGTCTTGAAGGAATGTAAAGCAGCTTGTTTTACCAGTCTATAATCTCTTGAGTGACCAAATGAAAGAGCACCACACCAGGTATATATTCAAAATATATGTATTTATTGCTAAACACACCCCTCTAGTCTCTTTATGAGGCTAGAGTTCGAAGTACATAAGTTAGAAGTTATTTAAACACAGTAATAGCACAAATACACGTTTGGGCCCTAGGGGCGTACCAAACCATATACCAATAAAGTGGTATAAGAACCACGACTGAACTAGACACTAGGCCTAGAGCCTCTAGAAGTGCTTGGACCACAAGGAACCACCCAAGGTAGTGACACAGGGGACCCACGGGAGACGCGTGCAGTGTAAATACACAACCGCGATACGCCGTTGACTTCTATGGAGAAAGTCGTGATCGGGAAATTAGAGAAAAGGGACACTTAAAAGAGGACTTGGACCAAACCCTTTGAGATCTAGGACTTTGAAGAGTCTCTACCCACGGGAGCACCGGAGTACTCGTGTTACCTCACCCAGGGAAGCCGGGTGCATAGGTGCCTTTCGGGGTCGGGTTTCGTCGTCGATTTGAATGGCGATCTGCTGCAAAGTGCTGCTGACGACCAAGAGAAAAGTGTCCGGGTGGATCCAAGAGTGGATCGGAGTTCTGAAGAACCTGAAAGAAGAGGGGACAGAGTCTGGGTCACTAGCCAGTGACCAGGAAGGCGATGGACAGATGCCCACCGATGTCGAGTGCTTCAGGTGCGTTGACAATCGTCTTGACTCTTCAGCCACGAGGTCCAGGAGGCGTTGTCGGCGACCAGGAGCAGGATTCGGGCTGGTACACGATGTCTGTCGAGTGCTGAGGTGTCGGCGACTGCATTGGACCCAACAAGCCTTGGCAACGGCAAGTCTCGGTGAAGATGTAGATCGTCGATGGTGCAGACCAGCAAGGTCTGTGGAACTCACCCAGCGAGGGTAAGTGAGGGCAGGCCTGGAGCAACCAGGATGCCAAGTAAGAAAAAGATTGGCCTTCGTTAAGGGCTACTAGCCAACGGGCTAGCGACCGCGAAGGAGCCTCGTGATGCCGCACGTGGATCTGGCTTACAGGACACTCGTGGAGTGGGGGCCAGTGATCTTCGGTGCAGGTGGTGCTGGAGGCTAGGGCTACTCGGAGCCCAAAGCATGACTTCTTGGGAGACCCAGAAGAGGATGCACTTGCAAATGTGCTCGGTGTCCAGGGGTCACGGTCTCAAGTCACCCACGATAGCCACAGGCCTCAGCTTTGCTGGGGACTCAGGGTAGCCTCGGGGAAGTCTGAGAATCCACCTCTGGTGATGCGATGACTTCGGCGTCCGACGGGAGCTTCAGAAATGCGAACCGGACAGATGCTTCTTTGGTGCCTGCCAAGCAGGGAGTCACTCCTTGACCCCAAGGGAGATTCTTCTGTCCTCTAATCGTGAGTAGAGCGTCGAAGGTCCAGGATTCAGTTTCAGAGTTTCGTCCAGGGATAATCTAAAGTCCTAAGGACTGGGTCCCTATACTTATACTAAGTATAGGGGTTGGACTACTTCTGTGGCCCCACCTATGGGTGGGTCAGGGCAGAGGGGTGGCTACACCCCTTTCCCTTTGTCCAGTTCGCGCCAAAACAGGGGCTGCAAGCCCCTGATCCGGTTTGAACTGGGGATGCACAGGGACACCAAATGTGCCCCCAGTGCAGGACTTCAAAGCACCCGAAAGTGCTCCCGCCCAGCCCCAATACACATTATCCTGTCTGGGGAGGTGGTCACACCTCCCTGGGACAGGAAACCTATTGTCCAGGCCTCCCCTGCCGGAGTTTCGTCCAGCAGCAGGAGGCCAGACTCGTGTCTGTGGCAGCAGCATCCATTTTGTGATGCCAGGGCTCTGGAAAGAAGTTACCGGACTAGTCAGAGTTAACATGCCTTTCCCTCTAGAAGGGTGGAATGCTACCCCCGCCGCCAGGATTGGCGGGGGGTAGTATTCCAAGATGTTTGACACCAAACACGACATGTTTAGGTGCAGCCATTCCAAAGTTAGCATTTTACCGCGAGGATATAATGCGCTTAAGAGTATATGGTCAGGCTGCACTACAAACAGCATCAGAGATGGTCTCCGAACGCTGCAGAGGGGCCCTGCTCATGCAGGGGCACCCTCTCACATAGGAACCATGCACTCTGCCTTTAGGATTGATCAGGCCTGCCTTAGGAGTGACTTATAGGTTTATATGTGTGTATGCATTTAGTGATATAGGTAACCTACATCACAGTAAGGGGTGCATGCACCACCTTACCCAGGCTGCAGTAGCAGACCTGTGGTGTCAGTTTGGATGGCCTTCCAGGGGTGGCATAATACATGCTGCAGCCCCTGGCAGGCCTCTGAGGTACCTATGCCCTTGGTACATAGTATACCATATACTAGGGACTTATAAGGGCACTCCAGATCCCAATCAGTGATGTGCCTAAGGCACATGGAAACCATTTTAGAGAGGAAGCAGCTAGGCTGGGGTTCTGATTAGCAGGGCCCCAGCCAGACTAATGTCGAAAAACAGTGAAGCATCAGCAAAAAGTGGGGGTACCCATGTGAAGCAGATCCTACTCTCCTACACAACCCCCCAAACGTAGGGACATTAAACTAACCTTGCCCAGTTAAGTCTTCATGTTCTAAGTGGAAATACCTAGAGAGTCCATCTGCATTCGCATGGTTACTCCCAGGTCTATGTTCCACTGTAAAGTCCATCCCCTGTAGGGAAATGGACCACCTAAGCAGTTTGGGGTTTTCACCCTTCATTTGTTTTAGCCATAAGAGGGGCTTATGGTCTGTCTGAACCAGGAAGTGTGTACCAAACAAGTATGGCCTCAACTTCTTCAGAGCCCAGACCACAGCAAAGGCCTCCCTCTCTATGGCTGACCAACGTTTCTCTCTAGGGGTCAGCCTTCTGCTAATGAAAGCTACTGGCTGATCCTGACCTTCTTCATTCAATTGTGACAGTACAGCCCCTACCCCCAATTCAGATGCATCAGTTTGAACAATGAACTTCTTGGAGTAATCAGGACTCTGTAGAATGGGAGCAGTGCACATGGCCTGCTTCAGGTCATCAAATGCCTTTTGACAGCTAACTGTCCACTGAACCTTTTTGGGCATTTTCTTAGAAGTTAAGTCATTCAGGGGTGTCACTATTGATCCATACCCCTTGACAAATCTCCTATAGTACCCAGTCAGGCCTAAGAAGGCTCTCACCTGAGTCTGGGTAGTGGGAGCAGTCCAGTCCATGATAGTCTGGATCTTGCTCTGCAAAGGTTGAACCTGGCCTCCACCCACAAGGTGGCCCAGGTACACAACCTGACTCTGCCCTATCTGGCACTTAGTGGCCTTGATAGTCAGGCCTGCCTTTTGCAGGGCCTGTAAAACATTCCTGAGGTGGACCAGGTGATCCTCCCAGGTGGAGCTAAAGACAGCAATATCATCTAGATATGCTGCACTATAGGCTTCCAGACCTGTGAGAACTGTATTCACCAGCCTCTGGAAAGTGGCAGGTGCATTCTTCAGACCAAAGGGCATTACCACAAATTGATAATGCCCACTAGGGGTTGAGAATGCTGTTTTGGGCTTTGCAGCATCAGCTAGCCTGATCTGCCAGTAGCCAGCTGTTAGGTCAAATGTGCTGAGATATTTGGCAGAGGCCAAAGTATCTATGAGCTCATCTGCCCTGGTTATTGGATGGGCATCAGTCCTAGTGACTGCATTGAGACCCCTGTAGTCCACACAAAACCTCATCTCTCTTTTCCCACCACTGGTGTGAGGTTTTGGTACAAGGACCACTGGACTAGCCCAAGGGCTATCTGAGGGTTCAATAACTCCCAAATCCAACATTTTCTGGACTTCAGTCCTGATACAGTCCCTGACATGGTCAGGTTGCCTATAAATCTTGTTTTTAATAGGCAGACTGTCCCCAGTGTCCACTTCATGAGTGCACCAGGTGGTCTGACTGGGTGTCAGTGAAAACATATGTCTAAACTGATTGAGGACTTGCCTGCAATCAGTTTGTTGCTGGGTAGTGAGGCTGCCTGCCAAGGCTACACCATCAACTGACCCATCGTCAGGGTTCTGTGAGAGCAGGTCAGGGAGTGGGTCACTCTCTTCCTCCTGCCCTTCATCAGTAGCCATGAGCAAGCCCATGTCTGCCCTGTCCACATATGGTTTTAGCCTGTTGACATGGAGAACCCTGTGGGGACTCCTGGGTGTTCCTAGGTCTACTAAGTAAGTGACCTCACCCTTCTGCTCAACAATAGTGTGGGGTCCACTCCATTTATCTTGGAGAGCTGCAAGGGCCACTGGCTTCAACACCCACACCTTCTGTCCTGGCTGGTAAACAGTCAGAACAGCCTTTTGGTCATGCCAGGCCTTTTGAAGTTCCTGGCTAGCCTCAAGGTTTTTGGTTGCCTTTTTCATGTACTCAGCCATCCTGGAGCGGAGACCAAGTACATAGTCCACTATATCTTGCTTTGGGGGCTTGAGAGGCAACTCCCATCCTTCCTTCACCAAGCACAGTGGACCCCTCACAGGGTGGCCAAACAGAAGTTCAAAAGGGCTGTAACCAACCCCTTCTGAGGCACCTCCCTATATGCGAATAAAAGGCAGGGCAAGAGTATGTCCCATCTACGCCTAAGCTTTTCTGGGAGCCCTTTAATCATGCCCTTCAAGGTTTTGTTGAATCTCTCAACTAAACCATTGCATTGTGGGTGATAGGGTGTGGTGAACTTATAAGTCACTCCACACTCCTTCCACATTGCTTTTAAGTACCCAGACATGAAGTTAGCACCCCTGTCTGAGACTACCTCCTTAGGAAAGCCCACTCTTGAGAAGATTCCCAGGAGGGCCCTTGCCACTACAGGTGCTGTAGTGGTCCTGAGGGGAATAGCTTCTGGGTACCTGGTGGCATGATCCACTACCACCAGGATAAACCTGTGCCCAGAGGCTGTTTGGGGATCCATGGGACCAACAATGTCAATCCCTACCCTTTCAAAGGGCACCCCCACCACAGGTAGTGGTATCAGGGGGCCTTTGTAGTGCCACCTGCCTTGCCACTGGCTTGGCAGGTTACACAGGAGCGACAAAACTCCTTACTGTCTTCAGACATGTGGGGCCAGTGAAAGTGAGGGACAATTCTGTCCCAAGTCTTGTTCTGGCCCAGGTGACCTGCTAAGGGAATATCATGGGCTAGGGTCCATAGGAAGCCCCTGAACTTCAGAGGTATTACCAACCTCCTGGTAGCACCAGGCTTGGGGTCTCTACTCTCTGAGTACAGGAGTCCATCATCCCAATACACTGTATGGGGACCACTAGCTTTCCCAGCAGCCTCAGCAGCAGCTTGCTGTCTGAGGGGTTCAAGGGAGGGGCAGCTCTGCTGCTCCTGGCTCAGATCTGCCCTAGAAGGTCCCCCTGTCCCCAAGAACTCAACCTGGTCAGGTTCAAGTTCCTCTGGGACAGTTCCTTCTTCAGGGCTGAGATCATCCCCCTCAAGGGACTGATCTTCCTCCTGAGCCAAGGGGGAAGGCACTGCCTTAACCCTACTACTCCTCCTCTTGGAAGGCACTTGGTCCATTCTTCCAGAATCCAAGGCCTGTTCAGTGCTAGACATTTTGGCTTGTGACCTGGTCACAGCAAACACATCTGCAGGGATCCCCAGCATTTCTGCATGGGTCCTGAGCTCCACTTCTGCCCAAGCAGAAGTCTCTAAGTCATTGCCAAGCAAGCATTCGACTGGTAGGTTTGCACTCACCACAACCTTCTTAAGGCCAGTTACCCCTCCCCAGGAGAAGTTAACAACTGCCAGAGTATGGTCTGTTCTGACATTGCTAGCATTGGTCACTTGGTACATCTCACCAAGCATAACTTGCCCAGGATAGCACAAGGTCTTGTGTCACCATTGTGACACTTGCCCCTGTGTCCCTAAATGCCAAAGCCTCACGTCCATTGATTAAAGGCTGTTGTCTGTACTTGCCCAGATTACTGGGACTCATAGAGGAGGGCACATCCATGCCTCCATCACAGACTAACACAGCCTGAGTCAGTTCTCTAACTAGGTCAGAGCCCAACTCAGTTCCCAGGGTGAACCCTACTAAACCCTTTGCTGGAGCACTTCCACCAACTGTACTAGGGGGAACAGGTGCCTTAGGGGCATTGGTGGGTGCTGGACTGGAGTCTTTGGACTTGGTGCAATCACTGGTCCAGTGGGTCTTTTGCTTACAGACCTTGCACCATGGTTTTCTTTGGCCTTTACCCTTGGTAGACTGGGAATCCCCACCAGAAGAAGATTTTTGGGGGCCTGATGAAGACTTTTGATCTTTACCCTTCTCCCCACCCTTGTCAGAGTTCTTAGCATCTTGCTTCTTGGTTTCCCCACCTTGGTTCTGTACCTTCTGCTTCACCCTGGTTCTGACCCATTTGTCTGCCTTCTTTCCCAATTCTTGGGGAGAGGTCAGATCAGAGTCAACCAGGTATTGATGCAACAGCTGATTTTGACAGTTATTAAGAATCTGCTCCCTCATTATCAGATTATACAATCCTGAGAAGTCACACACCTTACTGCCCATCAACCAGCCTTCCAGAGCCTTGGCAGAACAATCCACATAGTCTACCCAGTCTTGAGTCTGTGCTTTTTGGGTGTCTCTGAACTTCAACCTGTACTGTTCAGTGGTTAGGCCAAACCCATCAATAAGAGCACTCTTCAAGACCTTGTAATTGTCAGCTTCCTCCTCTCTAACAGTGAGGAGCTTGTCTCTACCTTTGTCTGCAAAGGAGAGCCACAAGATTGCTGCCCACTGCTCCTGAGAGACTTTCTGTACTTTACAGGCCCTCTCTAAAGCAGTTATCCATTTGTGGATATCATCCCCACTCTGGTAGGGAGGGACAATCTTGCTCAGGTTCCTATGGTCATAGGACCTTTCCCTATCTCTAGGGACATGGCTGCCACCATGGGACTCTAGTCCCAACTTTCTTCTCTCTCTAAGGAGATCTAGGGATTCTCTATCTAAAGCCAATTGCTTCTTCCTGATCTCTAGTTGAGTTTCCTCATACTGGACCAGTCTCTTTCTTCTCTCATGAGAGGATTCCCTCCTGTGAGAAGAAACAGAGCTCCCTATGGAGGTGCCAGAGTGGTTAGACTCCTGAGAAGGAGACCTAGACTTTCTGAGCACACTCATAATCCTTCCTGGGGGGACAAAGGTGTGGTTTTCTAGATCCTCATCTTCATCTTCCCCAGAAGGGATTGGGTTTTCCAGGTCAGGGTCATTGTCACCCTCCTGGTCAGTTTCAGAGGGGGGCTGGGGGTAGTGGTACCCCTGGCCCCTTCCTCATCTGCTGGCCCACCCTCTGCTCCTACCCCTTCAGTCTCTGAGGACTTACTAAGATCATAAGCCACCAACAACTCCTTGAGGTGTTGGGTGGTGGGACTTTGGCCTGTCCTTAATTTCCTCACGTTACATAAAGCTCTCAATTCCAAGAATTGGAGTGTATCATACTTGGAGGGTGGAAGCTCAATGGCTTCCTGCAAGGAATCTTTGGATCCTGCTTTTAAAGACATTACTAGTGTGGTGT
The DNA here is from genome assembly GCA_963921515.1 of Calotriton arnoldi. Lineage (NCBI taxonomy): Eukaryota > Metazoa > Chordata > Amphibia > Caudata > Salamandridae > Calotriton > Calotriton arnoldi. The sequence goes on from CAWUFW010000433.1 coordinate 4,399,117, forward strand.
GGTGTATGCACTACCTACTCTAGTGTGGCCTACTAAACTCTCTTGAGTTGTAGAAAGGGTTGTGCTATCCCTTAACACACAACTCTAAGTTCAGTAGAACTTACTGTTATTCTAAGCTTAAATTATATGTACCTTAGGTACCTTTAGTGGTTTTCAGTTGATCAATTCAATTGAGATTATCTGGTAAAACAATAGCAAGCTGGAATCCCACACGCTGCACACCAATGTGAGAAGTTGGCCTGGCATATGCTGTCCACTAATTATAGTGGGCACCTTGCACCAGTCCAAATCGACTCTTATGGTAGATAGGTTAAAGACAACCTTATTGAAAGCTATCCTAGTGGTAGCTATGGAGAGCAGCCTTCAGGCTAAGTCTTGAAGGAATGTAAAGCAGCTTGTTTTACCAGTCTATAATCTCTTGAGTGACCAAATGAAAGAGCACCACACCAGGTATATATTCAAAATATATGTATTTATTACTAAACACACCCCTCTAGTCTCTTTATGAGGCTAGAGTTCGAAGTACATAGGTTATAAGATCTTAAATCACAGTAATAGCACAAATACACGTTTGGGCCCTAGGGGCGTACCAAACCATATACCAATAAAGTGGTATGCGAACCACGACTGAACTAGACACTAGGCCTAGAGCCTCTAGAAGTGCTTGGACCACAAGGAACCACCCAAGGTAGTGACACAGGGGACCCACGGGAGACGCGTGCAGTGTAAATACACAACCGCGATACGCCGTTAACTTCTATGGAGAAAGTCGGGATCGGGAAAATAGAGGAAAGGGACACTTAAAAGAGGACTAGGACAAAACCCTTTGAGATCTAGGACTTTGAAGAGTCTCTACCCACGGGAGCACCGGAGTACTCGTGTTACCTCACCCAGGGAAGCCGGGTGCATAGGTGCCTTTCGGGGTCGGGTTTCGTCGTCGTTTCGTATGGCGATCTGCTGCAAAGTGCTGCTGGCGACCAGGAGAAAAGTGTCCGGGTGGATCCAAGAGTGGATCGGAGTTCTGAAGAACCTGAAAGCAGAGGGGACAGAGTCTGGGTCACTAGCCAGTGACCAGGAAGGCGATGGACAGATGCCCACCGATGTCGAGTGCTTCAGGTGCGGTGACGGTCGTCTTGACTCTTCAGCCACGAGGTCCGGGAGGCGTTGTCGGCGACCAGGAGCAGGATTCGGGCTGGTGCTCGATGTCTGTCGAGTGCTGAGGTGTCGGCGACCGGATTGGACCCAACAAGCCTTGGCAACGGCAAGTCTCGAGTAAGATGTAGATCGTCGATGATGCAGACCAGCAAGGTCTGGGGAACTCACCCAGCGAGGGTAAGTGAGGGCAGGCCTGGAGCAACCAGGATGCCAAGTAAAGAAAAGATTGGCCTTCGTTAAGGGCTACTAGCCAACGGGCTAGCGACCGCGAAGGAGCCTCGTGACGCCGCACGTGGAGCTGGCTTACAGGACACTCGTGGAGTGGGGGCCAGTGATCTTCGGTGCAGGTGGTGCTGGAGGCTAGGGCTACTCGGAGCCCAAAGCACGACTTCTTGGGAGACCCAGAAGTTGGTGCACTTGCAAGTGTGCTTGGTGTCCAGGGGTCACGGTCTCAAGTCACCCACGATAGCCACGGGCCTCAGCTTTGCTGGGGACTCAGGGTAGCCTCGGGGAAGTCTGAGAATCCACCTCTGGTGATGCGATGACTTCGGCGTCCGACGGGAGCTTCAGTAATGCGAACCGGACAGATGCTTCTTTGGTGCCTGCCAAGCAGGGGAGTCACTCCTTGACCCCAAGGGAGATTCTTCAGTCCTCTAATCTTGTCGTAGAGCGTCGAAGGTCCAGGATTCAGTGTCAGAGTTTCGTCCAGGTATAATCTAAAGTCCTAAGGACTGGGTTCCTACCTTTATTCTAAAAATAGGGGATGGACTACTCTGTGGCCCCACCTATGGGTGGGTCAGGGCAGAGGGGTGGCTACACCCCTTTCCCTTTGTCCAGTTCGCGCCAAAGCAGGGGCTGCGAGCCCCTGATCCGGTTTGAACTGGGGTATGCACAGGGACACCAAATGTGCCCCCAGTGCAGGACTTCAAAGCACCCGAAAGTGCTCCCGCCCAGCCCCAATACACATTGTCCTGTCTGGGGAGGTGGTCACACCTCCCTGGGACAGGAAACCTATTGTCCAGGCCTCCCCTGCCGGAGTTTCGTCCAGCAGCAGGAGGCCAGACTCGTGTCTGTGGCAGCAGCATCCATTTTGTGATGCCAGGGCTCTGGAAAGAAGTTACCGGACTCGTCAGAGTTAACATGCCTTTCCCTCTAGAAGGGTGGAATGCTACCCCCGACGCCAGGATTGGCGGGGGGGTAGTATTCCAAGATGTTTGACACCAAACACGACATGTTTAGGTGCAGCCATTCCAAAGTTAGCATTTTACCGCGAGGATATAATGCGCTTAAGAGTATATGGTCAGGCTGCACTACAAACAGCATCAGAGATGGTCTCCGATCGCTGCAGAGGGGCCCTGCTCATGCAGGGGCACCCTCTCACATAGGAACCATACACTCTGCCTTTAGGATTGATAAGGCCTGCCTTAGGAGTGACTTATAGGTTTATATGTGTGTATGCTTTTAGTGATATAGGTAACCTATACCACAGTAAGGGGTGCATGCACCACCTTACCCAGGCTGCAGTAGCAGACCTGTGGTGTCAGTTTGGATGGCCTTCCAGGGGTGGCATAATATATGCTGCAGCCCCTGGCAGGCCTCTGAGGTACCTATGCCCTTGGTACATAGTATACCATATACTAGGGACTTATAAGGGCACTCCAGATCCCAATCAGTGATGTGCCTAAGGCACATGGAGACCCTTTTAAAGAGGAAACAGCTAGGCTGGGGTTCTGAATAGCAGGGCCCCAGCCAGACTAATGTCGAAAACCAGTGAAGCATCAGCAAAAAGTGGGGGTACCCATGTGAAGCAGATCCTACTCTCCTACA
>CAWUFW010000434.1:1270000-1272500 GCA_963921515.1 Calotriton arnoldi
TCTTAGATCCTGGACGAAAGGTAATTACAAAATCGAAATCTGCGAAATACAGAGACCAACGTAGTTGTCGTGGTGTGAGAGTACGAGCAGATCGCAGGAATTTCAGATTGCGGTGATCCGTAAACACCGTCACGGTGTGCTTAGCTCCCATTAAGTAGTGCCTCCAATCTTTAAAGGCATCTTTGATTGCCAAAAGTTCTTTCTCGGTAATTGTATAATTACATTCCGCAGGGTTGAGCTTACGGGAGCGGTAAGCCACCGGGTGTAATTGTCCCGTATCCTTATGCCTTTGTGAAAGTATTCCTCCGATGGCCAGGTCCGAAGCATCTGTCTCCAAATAGAAAGGCTCAGAGGGATCTGCATGAAGTAAAACAGGTGCCGTGGTAAAGCTGTCTTTCATCAATCTAAAGGCCTCTTCAGCTTCTTCAGACCATTTAAATGGAACTCCTTTCTTTAGAAGACGAGTTAAGGGGAGAATTTTCTGGGAGAATCCGTGAATGAATCGGCGGTAAAAGTTGGAAAATCCAATAAAGCTTTGAACCTCTTTGACACTGGTAGGGGCTTTCCACTCCGTTATAGCTTTCACCTTCTGCTCGTCCATTCTCACTCCTGCAGGTGATAATACAAAGCCCAGGAATTCCACTGTATCAGTATTGAATAGGCATTTTTCCAGTTTTACGTATAGTGAATTTTCTCGTAATCGTTGTAAAACAGCTCGGACCTGGTTTGGGTGGTCTTCAACTGAGTCTGAATAAATCAATATGTCGTCTATATAAACTATGACGCATCGATCAATAAATTCACTTAGGACATCATTGATGAAGTACTGGAAGGCCGCTGGAGCGTTGCAAAGACCATACGGCATGACCAGATACTCGTAAAGGCCATATTTAGTCCTGAACGCAGTCTTCCACTCATCGCCTTCCCGGAGCCTGATCAAATGGTATGCTCCTCGTAGATCTAGACGAGTGTAAATCTTTGCTTCCTTCACCTGATCAATCAATACGGAAATTAGGGGTAGCGGGTAACGGTTTTTAATTGTTATCCTGTTAATTGCCCTAAAGTCAATACAAGTCCTGAGATCCCCCTCTTTCTTTGGTACGAAAAAAGAGGGGAGGAGACCGGAGACTGGGATGGTCTGATAAATCCATTCTCTAAATTTTTGGCAAGGTATTCCTTCAAATGAATGTTTTCTTTCTCCGTCAAAGCGTAGATCCGGCTGCATGGCAAGTTAGCCCCAGGTTCAAGGTCGATTTTACAATCGTAGGGTCTGTGGGGCGGTAGCTTCTCAGCCTTCACTTCATCAAAAACATCCACAAAGTCTTGATACTCTTCGGGTACAACAGTAGTTTGTATGACACACACCGAACCTCCATTTTCACACAACTGGGCGACTGCACTGGGCTGAGAAGGATTTGTTGGACAATTGAAACAATTTCTTGTACAATATTCCGAATTTAGTTGAATAGTTCGTGCTGCCCAATTGATCTGTGGGTTGTGCTCTGTCAACCACGGCAAACCTAGAATCAATTGGAATTGAGGGGCGTCTATTAGATTGAACTGCAATTTTTCTTGATGGCCTTCGACTGTAATCATGTGCACCAATTCTGTGTGACTGGTTATGGGCCCTGAAGTTAGATCCGTACCATCCACCGCTCTAACCTTCTCATTTTTCTCTTTTTAATTGCTTGTAGTCCAATTTGGCTAGCGAATTTGTGATCGCAGAAATTTCCAGTTGCTCCAGAATCTACCATAACCGTAATTCCCGCCAAAGCTTCATTCCTGAATCTTAACGTCACTGTCATAACCAAATGGGGTGAGGAGACTTGTAGAGTGTTTGCCAACTGATGATTATGTGGAGTTGTTCCTTCATTCGCATCCACCAGTCCAACTCCGCTGACCGGTGGTGCCGCTAGTTTTCCTTCTCCTTTGCGGGCAATTTAGGTCTTTTTATACAATTTTTGACAAAATGTCCACCTCCACCGCAGTACAGGCACAACTTATTCAGTCTTCTCCTGTCTTTCTCCTCCTTCGTCAGTGGACCTCTGACCACACCGATCTGCATGGGTTCTACTCCAGAAGAACTCTCTACAGCCCGCGTAGACTCGACCTTTACCCGATCAAAACGGGGAACACTGGACCTGAACTCCCTCCTTCGTTCTCCTTTCCGTTCGCTTTGTCGATAATCGATTTCTAGAGTTAAGTCTACTAATTCTGAGATGTCAGAAGGGCGATTGGGAATTTGGGACAACACGTCTTTGAGTTCCTCTCGCAGTCCTCTGTAGAATACAGCTGCTCTTTTATCTTCGGGCCAGTTGGTCTCGACCACTAGTTTGTTAAATTGGGCCAAATACGACACTAGCTCTCGATTTCCCTGTTTCAACTCTAACAGCTCGTTGTCTGAAGCCTGTGATGCAGTTCTTCTATCAAAAATTCGGAGAAATTCTTTTTGAAGTTGTCTAGATTGTACAAAATTGGGTCATCTTTGGTAACAAGAGGC
>CAWUFW010000434.1:1277500-1480000 GCA_963921515.1 Calotriton arnoldi
CAATTTGATTGTTCGGTATTTAAAACCTAAGCTGCATATTGTAAATTACTTGTTGCTTCCTTTTCATCTCCCCTGCCACCCAGTGCCAATGTGCTGTAACTGTGCAAATTCATCCGGCATTACTCAGCAGACCTCCTTAATGGCCCTAACACTAGGCCGTACTTTTCTAACATTCACAAAAGCATTACACAGCTTTGTGCAATGCTACATTTAGCATCATCTATGTTATTTGATCGAAGTATTTATCATTTTTAATTCTCCAGTCATTAAATTGTCACCACCACAACACAAACTTCATCAACACTCATTGCCAATTTCTTCTTTTGTCTTCTTTTTCCCCATATTTATGCTAACACATTCCTTGGGTTTGGTTACTTTATTCTCCCCCAATTATTTAGTATGCGTTTGTTTAAATAAATCCACACCAGCCATGGGCCTTTGAATGGCTGTCACTTCAAGTATCTGCTGGAGTACTTTCCTCCTTGATCCCAGAACCTTTCTGCACATGCTCCCATCTTATACTTTTACCCTTTGCCAATGCATTTGTATGCTTACCAGAGCCAAGAGGTGGGCTGGTTTGCGAAGCTAGTTGTGGAGATTCTTTTTTTGATAGGACAGTTTGTGCAGGTTTCTTGGAATGTCTCGGCTTAATTTTGATTTCTTCAAGTCTTTTAGAAGATTGCTGAATGAAATCTCGTTTTTTCTTAAGAAATGCTTTTTGCAAATTTTCAGGTGATGTAACGGAAAGATGCATTACTGAAAGAGGAAAGGTTTGTAAAATTTAGCTAGCCTACAGATAAAACGAGTTAGACAAATTAGTCAGACATTGTCGGTCAGTGATAATGGTATCTTCACAAAAAAGTAAATATTTGAGCACACAGTTCAATTTGAGAGAGAACTAAAGAAGACTCTCTGTAGCAGGGTGCAACCAAGATCCTCCCACTCTGATCAAGAACTGTCTACAAGAAAGCATCCATATAAGAAAATTATTTCTGGAACTCTGGGAGAGTATCAGAGCTGTAGGAAAGTGGATTATTATTTGGGATGGACAAGTGTACACCTCAAAGGATAAAGCCACTTCCTGCAAGATGTCACACAAATGAAATAAAATAAACCTGTGCTCAATACCTGTTAACCTGACACATGCAGTCAGACAAATCAAATGTAATATATAAAGTATGTAAGCAGTGTATACAAAGTAAAAACTGTCACACAAAACATAAAATTTCACAACCAATCGCAATATAACGAGAAAAAGTGTATGAGTAAAACAAGATCAAAACATCAAAAAAATCCAATAAAAGGAACCACAGATATGAATTTGTAAAGCTGTAGACTGCGACCCAGGCGTGATTTGAGGCCAACTGTGATGGTGCCCTGGTCGGATAGAACAAGTGGATTGGTCCCTGAGAAAGACTGGGAGTCAAAAAAAAAAAAGTTTGAAACGTTTCAAAATCCCAAACGCAGAAAGGGACTTTGTCACTTTTTGAGAAGAAATATCCTCCTTTCGTTGGCTGCTAGTGAAAATGTTGCAGCTGTTGAGGAACCTAAGACCGGACACTTGAAGCAGGTTGGTCCCACTGGAGCTTTGGAAATTCATCGCTGAAAATTGTCTTATGTCCGAATTCAGAATGGGACTTAGTCTATTTGCCAGAGCTGCCTGGAACCTTGACCCGCCCTGAAGCAAGATCCATGTCAGAGATTCAGCAAAATGCAGTCATCTGCACCCACATACACTGCCTCAACATGCCTTCTAATTTGCGCACGTTCTGAGGCCCCTATTCAATAGACAGTACTTGTTCCCCTATTCTTAATCATATTACTGGCATTTTTTGTTAGCAGTATTTGCTTCTAATATGGCAATATTTATTTCCAGTCAAGGACTAATAGGTACGGACATTGAGCTTGAGCCTAATAACTTTGGAGTTAGAAAGGTACCATCCTTTTATCAATAAGACTTACATTTTAAAGATGAACATACCCATGTAATGCTTCCCTTTTGTATGCAAGAAGGCTATGAGGGGCCACGAGTTTAAACTTTTCATGGTACTGCTGCTACAATGCCTTACAAACCATAACAAGCCTTTTCTGTTTAAAGTAAAGATCAGTAGAATAAGATTGTTTATACACCGACTCACTTAGGAGTTTGCCCACACTCAAGGTTCTGGATTTCAGAGAAGAAAAACAAGAACTAAAACAAGACATGAAATAAATAGAGAAAATATCCGATTGTAAATAGAGGACGTGGACGTTCCTATTTAGCTCGTGACAGCGATTTGTTTACCATTGTGTTTAGAACTAAAGGTTTACCTGCAAACTGCTGAGTTAAAGGTGTATCTGTGCCAGGACTCTCATCTTGGGTCAAGGACTCCGGCAAAATGCAAATCTGATTCTCTGCTTCAGGTGGTGAAATTGTGAACCTACTCTCCTGCGAGGGAAAATATAGCACCATTTATAAGTGCAAATACATATACACATTACATAGCCACTAACACCAATTTTCTACCTTAAATTTTCATTTTCTGTTTTAAACTTTGAAAAATAACAATCCAATAGAATGTAAATCACTAGTTCTGTTTTTCAATTCCCTGAAGCACAAAAGATAAAATTGGTTCGTCCTTTTTAAATTGTAAGCAAGTGCCAAAACTTCACTTGCCTTTGGGAATGCAGAGAGAACTATTTTTTCTTTTGTACATAAAAGTCTGCATTACCTCAAACAAAATGCAAAAGCAAACAAGATTTTTGTTTACAGCTTTAATATATTTCAGTTTGGTATGAGTTTGAGGACAAAGACATTTGACAATCTGTTTACTTGTCACTGTGGAGCACATTTGTGACATCTATTGTCTTTCCTTTAATTTAGAAATTATTTGTAAGCCTCATTAATTTCAGATAAACACATTGTCCAAACTGAAACAGAACACAAAAGGCCCTATTACAAGTTGACTGGAGAGGAATAGGCACCACTCCCTTAGGGAGGGTGGTGTCTGGGGTAAACCATTCCAGGCAACAGAGGTCTAGTGTTTCTGAACCCGAAATGACAGTGTCCAGAAACACTGTAAAGACCTGGTTTTACCAGAAAATCCAGGACAAGGGGAAAGGGGCAGAGGCTGCAGGCAGAAACACAGCCCGGAACCACCTGCCCACTCCATTACTCCAGGAGGATCAGGTAATGCTTCCTAGAGAGGCCACTGCCTCCCCACTTACCAGACACCTTCCCTTGCCAACAGCCCTTGACCCGCACAGTACCCCTGCAGAGATTTATCACTTGCTCAGAGTAGGTTGTAAATGTATTCATCAAACTCCCCGGAATCAGGGAGAACCTGTGCAGAAGTACCCAATAATTCTGGGTCTGGCAGGTTATTCCCCATTCCAGTGAATTTAACTTGTGGTCTTAACTCCTGAAGAGATGTACCCCACAATCATTATTTCTGGCCCTGGTACCTCCCAGCTGAGTTAACTGGGAATTCTGAATGGAGGCTTTAGTGGTAGTGGTTTGTCCAGACCTAGAAATCTATGGCCACCATGCAGAAGCCAATTACACAATCAAAAATAGGGTTCAACAAACTTTTATAGTTCACCTTGTATAACCATGATAATCATGGATGTATATGAAAATAATGACAAAGTAGTTGAAAGTCAGCAGGTAGAGCATTATCAAGATAAATTTATAAAGATAGCAGGATTAGAACAAGAGGATTAGACTATAATATTCAAAGCAAAGCATAACTAGAAGTCTCTCTAGGTATGGGGTGGGCACTCATTAATGAGAAACCCATTTGCCAGATGCACCGCTGACCATAGTAGTCATAACTGTACAGGAAGAACAAGTTACTTACCTTACATTACTTAATGCTGTTTCTGGTCGAGACTCTATCTAACCGCAAAGTTCTCACCTTTTGACTACTCGCCCAGGCGTCAGCTGATCAGAAAAATCGTAAACAGTACCACTGTGCGCCTGAAGGTGGGGCCGGCGTCTCTGCATCGATGTCTTTCTGTACTGGCAATGATGTGAGAGGGCCTATATAGGCACCATCCATGCACACTGACATCGGCCTTGTCAACACCCAAAGATGTGGAGCTAACTCAGATTGGTTGTGACCAGCGTACAGAAATCTAACTTGGGACCTTAGGGAGGATGGAATGGTCGGTGAGGAATCAGCAGTTAAATAGAGTCGCTACCAGAAAGAGCGTTACCGAAGGCAAATAACTTGCTCTTCTGATAGACACCTAACCACAGATTCCACACCTCATGAGTAGATACTAAAGCACTACCTCCCAGGTGGTGGGTCTGAACTGGCTTAATCCAAAAAGTTCTACACTACTGAGCGGGCAAAATGCCCATCTGGCTGTCTAAACAGCAGTGCTTCGTTATCGTATACATAGATGCCCACGTAGCAGCCTGGCACACATCCAGAATAGGCACTCCACGTGCCAACGCAGTGGTAGCAGTCCGTTCAGTTCACTTTATTCGGCCTTAACAATAAGGTCATAAAAGCATGAAAAGACAAACATACAATCAAGTAAAACATCTCATTTTCATATAACATCAATAATTACAGATAAAATAGACGATAAAAAGTGAGGTTAAAAAAATACAATTAATAGCACGTTAATAGAATCTTTTAGATATACAAACTTCAAACTGAACAGAGCGATCATCAATTTCGGGCACTTTCCAGACTGATCGATCTCCGCTTTGCTAAGGACATACATGGTAGCAGTCTTAGTACTGGTGGAATTAGCAAGTAAGCCTTCAGGAGGCTGCTTTTTGGCAAATGCATAGCAGATCTTAATGCAGAGCACGATCCATCAAGAAATTGTTCTTTTCTGCACTGCCTTGCACTACTTTGCTCCCGCGAATATAATAAAGAGCTGATCGCCCACCTAATGTCTGGTTCTATCTACGTAGAAACTGAGAGCTCTTTTAGGATCCAAGTGGTGTAATCTCTACTTCTCCTTCTTAAAGGAGTGAGATGGAGGCCAGAATGCTTGCCCGACATGAAAAGGACTCATCACCTTTGGTAAAAAGGAGGTAAGGGTCCTAAGGACCAGCTTGTCTGGTTAGAATGTGGTATAAGGAGGGTTAACAGAGGGCCTTGTAGCTCGCTCCATTGCTGTGCAGAGGTTTGAAGGGATAACACATGAGAAAAGTCAAAACTAATTTCAAGTACCACTAAGGCAAAACAAAAGGCGAAAGAGGAATCCTTTGAGAAAAAGCATCACAACTGGTGGTTCAAACAATGCAGGCTGATCCAGCATTCGTAAAAGGCATACATAGCCAATAGGTATCCTTTAATTGTGCCCAAAGCAGGGTCCTACTGGGCTAGGGACAACAGAAATAGCAAAACTTCAAAATAACAATCTGGCATGAAGTGGCCCAACCTCTTTGGCAGTGCACAAGGCCAAAAACTTGTCCCAACGATAGTCGTATTCAGGTGTAGGAATGACTGGCTGCCAAGATAACATCAGCAACCACAGGAGGAAGGTCAAAAGCACTCAACTGCTGCCACTCAATCTCCTAGCATGGAGGTGGAGGGTATGCAGGTTCAGGTGCAAGACCCTACTCTGCTGCTGCAACAGGAGATTCTTCCAAAGAGGCATCCTGATCCAAGGACAGTTGTCCATGCCCCGATGTTCTGGATATCAATCTCTCCGTGCCCAATTCAGAGCCACTAGGATGACTTGGTTGATGCAGATCTTCAGAACACAGGGAAGAAGAGGTATCGATGGAAAGGTATGCAGGAGTCCTGGGTTCCACTCTAAGTGAAATATGTCTCTGAGTGAGAGCCGAATTAAAAGCTTCAACATGCAGACAGAAGTGCTGGCATTGCACATTTTCTCTGGTGGAGAACAGATCGAGCAAAGGTACTCCCCATTTTTGGAACAGACATCGCGCCACCTCCGGGTCCAATTGTCATTTGTGATTCGCAAGGCGAGTTTGTCTGCACTGGCGTTCAAAGATCCCGCCAGGTGCTGCACCACCTAGAAAGTTCCCTGTTGTTCCAACTACATCCATAGGCGCTGAGCCTTCTGGCACAGGGTTCATGACCCCACCCCTCCCTGCTTTTTGAAGTATCACATGGCATGGTGTTGTCTGTGAACACCTGAACCAACCTCCATTTGATGGATGGCTGGAAGGCTTTCAACGTCAAGCTGATTGCTCCAAGCCCCACCAGGTTGAAGTAGAGTCAGGCCTTCGCCGGAGAGCAGATGCCTCTGATCTCCACCTCGCCAAGTGGCCAGCCCATCCCAGAAGCAATGCATTGTCACCACTGTCTACACTGGGTGGAGTAGGGAAAGGGATCTGCCACTGACCCAATCACAGTCCAGTAGCCACCAATGCAGATCTTTTACAGTCTCCTCAAAAACCTGAACTTGATTAGAGCAATGCCTGCGCCTACTGGGATTTCAGATCCCACTGCAGAGCTTGCATATGCCACCTATTGTGCCTGACAAGTAGGATGCAGGAGGCTACAAGTCCCAGCAGCCTCAGAGTCCTCCTCACCGAAATCCAGAACCAAGGCTGAAGCATCGCGATCATAGCCAAATTGCCCTGGACTCTGTTCCTGGGAGCAGGGGCAAAACTACACCATGTTCAGAATGGCTCTGATGAAAGGGAGCATCTGTGAAGGAGTCAGGTGTGATGTTGGCATGTTTATAGTGAATCCCATTGTAGGGACAGAAAAGTCCACGGCATGGAAAGAGGCGTGTACCCATATCCGAGTGCCCAACTGTACTGTTTTCTGGATCCCTAATGCTGATTGTGCCATAGGTGAACATGGATCACACGCGTGCACCATGACATAGGCCTGTCTCACAGATTGTGGTTTTGTAGGACCGGAAGGGGCGCCCAAAGCCCTACCCTCATAGTGGTGGGAGGCTACCGCCTTCAACAGAAATTAAGTAGCAGGAGCGTGGTGGTGGCAGCATACCGTGTAGTGATCAGTAGAAGTGAACAGATCCTTTTTACCCTGTGTCACTGGAGTGAGCCCTACAGTCTCACTCACTCACCATTTTAAAAGTTCCACGGCTGTGTGCTTAACTCACCCTTGGCCTGCAAGTAGTGACTCCGTGTTTTTTGTATGTGTGCCCGGGAAGAGCACCATACAAGGAAGGTGCAGTACACAAGTGGTTAGTACCTGGGTGGGGTACATGTATGCCTGAGAGGAATACCTTACAGGAGATCCGTAGTGCTGTGCAGTGCTTGTGCAGGGACCGCATAGGTGCTAGGTGTATTACGTAAAGTACAACACATGAAGGGTGAAGAGTTGTGCAGCAAGTACATAGTGAGTGTGATTGCTGGGAGTGCGTGTGTTGTAAAATAAATACACCCTGGTTAAAGATAGAATGGCTTCAGTGCTGAGCAGTGCACGCAGATCAAGCGTGTGTATTGAATGCATGTATACATGTAAGGGTACAATGCATAGAGATATTGGTGCTGAACAGAAAGTGTGCTCTGAATGTACACTGAGTGTGTATGCCTGCAATGGTACATTACATGGAGGATCCTGGGTTCCATTTTGGAAAGCCTGGCCTTCCTGGTGAAGACATGAGGAGAAGAAGAATCCCATAGACAGAGTTGTGGATTGCTGCATTCTTCAGATCTGGGAGGGGATACACTGGAGAGGACAGACTCCCTTTGCATTTCAGAGACTGCTCTGGGGGCTTGAACACATCTCTGGAAGGGAGATGGGGCTGATAAGAGAATCATATAGAGTAGGTCTAGGGGTAGGGGATTAACCGTTGATGCACACATTATTGTGGCTGACATCCAGGTGTAAACTCGGGTCACTCCCATGAATTATGTTGTGAACAATCAAACAGCTTCAGAGTTGTGCCTGCTGTGTCGGACCTCTTTCTTGATGGAAGATTAAATGAAAAGGAGAAGTGTCCACACTAAAAGAAGCAGAACCCCAATATAAAACTTCTAAGACCCAGACCCTTATTTACATTTATTTCATTTGGTGTCTGGAAAAGGACTATAAGAAGGGGAGGTTGAGTCCCCAAAGGTTGTTAATTGCCAAGCAGCTAGATGGGCTGAGTGAAAAGGGAAAGCTCTGCAAGACTTCTTCCTGTGAACAGGACTGGGGGCCAAGGCCTGCTAGCCTCCCTGCTGGCTGGAGGGACATCACCAATGGAAACAAAGACAATCTGCCCTGGAGCACCGGCGCTGCCTGCTTGCCAAGACCTGTGTGCCTTTTGCGGAAGAGGAGAGCACTGGAGGGAGCAAGGTCTAGTGGGGAGTATTACCATGAGGACTCCTTGTGCGAGGTGTAAGAATTCGGTTGTACACCGACAGGGGCGTAGCCTGTGTGCAGGACTGTTTTTAGCGACCCAGATATGCCAGGAGAGAGCCGGTGTACACTGAGGCATGAGTTGAGTGCCGTGCATGTGTTGCTACACCTGTACCACCACGCTTCCGTGCCAGAGGGAGCCACCAGTAAAGTATTTCCAGGAGTGCCAAGACCTGTGACTGTCCAGGCCAGGGCGCTAAGACTGAAAAAGCCTGCTCCCGTATATACCAGGAGGGGCTACCAGTACCAATATTGCTGAAGGAGAGACTGAGGCTACGACTTGCAGGTTGGATCTGCACTGCAAGGGAAATGCCCCCGACTCGCCGCAGAGGACTGCTGTAGATGCAGTGGACGACATCGAATCCTCGCTGTCCTCAGTCAAGAGCTGAAGGAAGCTGCTTCGATATCTGAGGAACCTTGGCGAGCCGGGAGCTGCTTAGACATCCGAGGGACCCCCAGCTGCACCGCTCCGGAGAGAGAGCCTGCGCCAGCGGGTGCTGCGTGAAGTCAGTGAGCGGCCTGACTTCTCAGAGTTAAGCAGAACTCGAGGGTGCAGATAAGAGGGCGCCCACTGCATCGCTGAACTCTTCTGTGCTGCGAGAGCAGGTAAGACAAGAACTAGGCCAGTTGGGTCCTGGGGTACTTGCTGCTAAGGAGGCTGCGGCACCAAAACACTTTTGACTGAAATCCTGAAGAGTCAGAAGGAAGAACTCTTGAGTACGGCCTAATAGTTTGCATTCCCTGATGCGGCCAGCAGTGAATGGGGAATAATCCTGAATATGTTACACAAAGAAGGCTGGGACAGGGAGTCGCCTGACAACTAGAGCCCCAAACTTTTTTTGGGGGGGATTTTATTGCCACAAAAAAGAATAATACATCATCTTTTTCCAGTAATAACAAATCAGTAATCATTTGCAGAGCACAGAGGAGCATTGAAGGGAAAAAAACAAGAAAAAAACCCGAAAAAAAAACGAAGACAACGACGTTATACAGAAAGAGAAGCAGTTCGTTATAAAAAAAAAAAAAGTACATTCAATCCTCAATCCCATTGAAGACAGGACCATACCCTTCGAAGTTTAAACAGAGACCGAGGGCCTCGAGCTTTAGCTAATGCGGTCTCCATTTCGAAAATCTCCCTCAGCAAAGACCAAAATTCATGCATGGTAGGAGACACATTATGAATCCAAAAACGAGCAATACATAAACAGGCACAAGCCGCAATAATAGAAACGAAAGATTTTGTAAGACCGCCAGGCTCTGAAAAAATTCCCAACAGCAACTCTTTCCCCGAAACCGGATTATCATAGCCAACCCAGGTTGCAAGAGTAAGAGTAATATTAGACCAAAAATCCTTCAACATTGGGCATGTAAAAAACATATGGTATAAATCTGCGGCATATTCTTGACATTTCGGACAGTATGATTTAGTGATAGTTAAATTATTAGCCCATTTAGACATACGCTCAGGAGTATAATAGAGCATAAAAATAATTCTATGTTGCTGTAATTTTAAATTGACGGATGTTACGGCTAAATCTATAGTTTGAAGGGACTCCTGTATTTCCTCCTTAGTTGTATCACAGCAAAAAATCCGACTTAGTTTCGCCGCGATTAGTATGCCATCATCGCTCACCTTCTCAATAAATTTTTGATATATTTTGCCAATAGTTCCTCGTCCCCTAATAACAAAAAGTGTAGACAAAATCTCAGAGGGATTAGACAACTCTGACAATCCCCTGCCATGAGTAAGATAATCCCTAACTTGTAGGTACTTGAAAAGGTGAGTTTGTGACAGATCAAATTCTTTTTTTAAAGATAAAAAAGTTCGAAATCCCCGTTCGTCATAGAACTGACCCGCCCGCACCACACCCTTAGACTGCCATTCCTTCCCGATCTGGTCGTGAAATATAATAGGGAATAAGGGATTCCCCCATAATACAGTATAAGCATGTAAATCAGGAATTGAATATGCCTTGCAGATTTCACGCCATATATTAGTGATGTCCCTAACTACCTTGAAACGGACCCGCTTGAAATAATTAGGGTCAGATGTTTTATACAGTAGAAACCCGGTACTAGGCCCACAAACCAACTGGTATGCGAGCCAACTGGGGTTAGTGTCAATTCCTCTAAGTAAGCTCTGTATCCACCCGGTAAACGCGGCCCAAAAATACAACTTAAAATCCGGGAGTTTGAATCCACCCTGCTTGTATGATAATTTTAAGTATCGGATAGCTCTTCTAGCCCGTCGATATCCCCAAATGAAACTGCCCACAGCACTGTCTAGACGTTTAAAAAAAGTGGATGGCACTTTTAATGGAATTGTACGAAAGAAGTATAGGAACTTTGGAAGAACATTCATTTTGACCACATTACATCTCCCATATATGCTAAGGCAGTGGTTCCCAAACTTTTGACTCCTGAGGACCCCCACTGAATCACTACTGGAAGCCGGGGACCCCCAAGCAATTTGTCCAATTTAAATTTCAAAAAATTAAAACAGTAATTCGCAAAAAATACACAAACAAGTACACATCAAATAAATACTTGCATTTCTAAAGCTTTTATTATTTTATATTGAAAAATATGCAAAAATCAAAACATTTTAATGGGAAGGATGGTGCTGCATCTCGGTGACTAACTTTTCAATGTTTGGTTTTATTTCGGAAAGTTGAATCCTTAGGTCAGATTCAACATTTTGCAAGCGATTTCTGTACTTATTTTTAAGGTACATAAGATTTGAGAAAGCCTTCTCGCATAAATATGTGGTGGGGATGTCAGTGCCAAAGTGCTCTGTGTTGTGCTGCTGGAGGAGAGGGGTTGAGCTGCAGCCTGGTGCTCAAAAGGCACACAGGGACACGTTGTAAAGGCACAGGCTCTCAGAAGGCATTTGAGCTCTCCCGGCAGAGTCCACTTGAGTGTGTGCACTGCAGAAGGTATGGCCCGAGGCTGGAGCCCAGCACCAGGAACTCACACTGTTGCAGTTTAAAGTAGGTAAGTGCTTCTGATAGTCTATTAATGCTTGATTTTTGCTCACAAATAAGTGTCACTCATAGTATTTGAATGTCACTCAAAATTACACTGAAATTCGGCCGCGCTTGTTCGTCATTATCTTCTTCTGTTCACCCCCTGTCCCTTTCTGCCCTCGTTTCCCCTCTCTCCAGACACTACTCGCCCACCTTTCCGTCTCTTGACAAAGTCGACCTTCTTTCATAATACCTACTTACCTCTCACTTTTCTCTCCCCCCTTTTCTTGCAGTCTTTCATTCCTTCTAGGTCTCGCGTTTGCAAAGATTTTGGTTTTAGTAATACTTTGTTGGACGGTTGCGCCATTCACAAGTCAGTGTGCCAGCCCACTTTAGCTAATCTCACTCTGTAATTTACACAGAGTACTTATTTACAGGGACTGTAATAAATGTGTATTTCTTGCCACAAAAGCTTCCACCCAAAGATTTTTTTTAATATCGACTTGTCCCCCGGTAGCCCCCTAACAAAATTTTACAGAGAACAAAATAAGCATTGACAAAGTCAAGACTCGCAGACAGTGCCGGGCCTACTGACTTTAATGCTTGGTTCTTCTAGCTTCCTCTTCACGACATCTGGGGGCCCACTTTAAATGTTTTACGCGCCTTTTCTTCGAACTCAGTGTCTATTAAGTGGTCCTGATAAGGGAGCATATTCCACAACCATTCAGGCATACACAAATTGGATTTTTACACAGGGGCAGCTCGTAGCTCCCCGAAGACCCTAGCGAATGGTTCCTCCAGGTTCAGACCGGTGAACCTCAGGCGCGCAACGCCTTTGGGCTCAAAGGGCTTCAGCCCCCTCCCCCACCCCCCCAGTCGTGTGTGTCAGCCCGGGCTGAGACAGCTTCCCGGGCTGGCGACTGTCTTATTGCAGCCGCACCCGAGTACTTCACAGGTCTTTAAAAGACCATTTGCATGTTAATGAGGCTTTTTGTGTTTTCACCCCTTTTTGTAGCCCCTGCATCTCCACTCCGTCTATTGCTTGAAGAATTAGATGTCCAAAAGCTGTCTTACAGATTTTGGTTTATCCCGAAAATGTTGGCAGGACTGGCAGCCATGCAAAATTGATGAAACAGCAATATTGGATGACGTGCTAAAAATTAGACGAGGGACAAGCGGCAATGACTACCCAGCGTTCAGGGTTCAGTCAGAGAGCAGAGTGTGGGAAGCTATGGACATTTATGTATGTGTGCTGACAGCAGGATGTCAGAGCAAAGAGTTTATCAGAGTCCGGGCGCCATGAACGAGAAATAAAATAAAAATCCAGTGAACAGAACTTTGCAGCGGTTGCAGTGAATGCTGTTATCCCAGTAAAGAGGAGAAGGAAGGGTTTTAAACTCTTGGGAAATATGTACTTTTACTTAAGGCAGCGGCGTCATCACCTGAGGTCTGCCCACCGTGCCCACCCCTCCTGCCCCCTGTGGAATCTGTGGCGCGCGCATTCCGATCACTATCAGTTAATTCCAATGAGCTGCTGATCGGGGCAGCAGACACAACAAAGCAATCTCTCGGGATTTACATCAAACACCAGGAACGGGGGATACAGATACCAAGGCCAGATATTATTTTTATCACGCTGAGGGTGCGCGCAAAATAAGAGGGCCCGATATGGACCCGTCTCAGAACCTGGCTTTTAAAACGGCCAATGCTGAGCTTCGGCAGGACCCGGCCCACTTACAGCCCTGCCCCTCAGTGCCAAAACTCTCACCGGTTCAGCTTCCCTTCCAGTTCTGCCACAGTACTGTATCTAAATGAACTTGATAATGTGCTGCATGACTAACCACTTATTATAAGGTCCCAAAGACGAGCGCGCGCTTTTACAGTAAATGCGTACAATTTACACACACTAATGAAACACTCACCAGATGGAGAAGAGTCCTCCTGCCCGTTCAAGGTGTTCCAGCCTCCAATGCTCTTCAATCTCGACACACGAGGCACAGCTGTACCCTGCTTTCAGGGCAAATGGGGACATATGGTCGCAAAATACCCTGGGCCTGGCCACAAACAGAGGAGGAAATGCACGCACTGCCGTGCAAGCGCGACGTCGGGTGACGGGCAGAAGCGAATAGTAAAATAAGGGCAATCACCCTTCAGCTTGCACCAAAAGCGGAATGGTGATTGGCCAGTGTGGTGTTGCTGCACTTGTATTGTAGTCTTGCAGCCCTGGCGCCAGCAACATTCACACCTCTTATGTGCTGTGAGGGCGCAAGGGCGTTTTGTTTTTTACGACTGTAGACACTCAAGTCCTGCGGACCCCCTGGGAATGTGTCACGGACCCCTGGGGGTCCGCGGACCACAGTTTGGGAAACGCTGTGCTAAGGGGTAACCGGTGCCAACATCGCAGCTTTGCCACTACTTTCGTCAGCAATTGTTTGTAGTTTAATGAAATAATGTCATTAATTTGACTGCTAAGACAGACTCCCAAATAAATAGCCGTACTTGTGACCGAGAGTTGTTGGGGGAGTGTCTAATTGAAAATGTAATATCGTCTGTGTTTTATTCACATTTAGTTTATAACCGGAAAAAAAAAATGAATCGCTGTGCCCCAAACTCAAGAGGAATTGTGTTATTGCTTCTGAATGTCGTATTACTTTGCATGTTTAGAGTTAGAAATAAAATACAGATTTTTCTTACACAAGCAAGTATTTGGCTAGACACTGCTTTATTGTTCACAGGGGCCCAGTAGCCCTTGCATGCCCCTCTGAAAGGGGTTCTGACACCCATCAATGTCAGCAGGTTCGCCGTAGTCTGGAAAAGGGGGGGCTAATGCCTAAGGTGAGCCTGCCTTCAGCTAACAGTACGGGAACACTGGAACCCCGACCTCCAAAGATGAGCTGCAAATACAGCCATTCCTTTCATGAAACCCGAGGGGCACTGGTGAGGCCAAAGGAGAGAACAGCGAACTAGAAATGTTCCTGGCCCACCGCGAACCACAGGACAGCAATGTGAAAATAACCATTCTGCAGGTCCAACTCTACCATCCTGTCTCCATGGTTAAGAAAAGACAAATCCTGGTCCAAGGTGAGCATCTGGAACAAATACGTCCAGAGGAAGGCACTCGGAGTGCACCAGTATCATACGTATTATCCAAATCTGTACCAAAAAGATCATGCATAAGCGGTATAGGAAACTGGAATTTTGATGCAGTTGTCCCCACTCTTTTTGCCCCCATTAGAACTACTAGGTGCTGGTTTTCAATTCTGACAGTGCACTAAGGCCTACTAACCAGGCTCCAGTGCCAGTCCTCGTTACCTAAAACAAGGTAAAATGGTCTTATTGAGGTACAATTGGCATACATTTAGCATCCCTGTAAGTCCCTAGTAATTACCTGGTACCTATGGCATGGGCACTAAAGGGGTCCCTAAGGGCTGCAGCATGTATTATGCCACCCTAAGGGACCCCCAAACAAATTGCATGCAAGCTGCCATTGCAGACTTCGTGTCATGGTGCAAACCATGAGTGAAAACACAACATGGCACACTTACTGTGCAACACGCCAAAGTCACTGCATGTAAGTTACCCCTACAGCAGGCCTTTTAGCCCTAAGGCAGGGTGCATTATATTACATGTGAGGGCATATTTGCATGAGCAGCTATGCCCCTGTGCTGTCTAGTTCAATTACTAGTGGTGCAAGTGAACAGGGAAGCCATCTTAAGTATATGTACTGGGCACTGGTCATTACAGATTCTCCAGCTACATGATGGCTTTACCGAAACCTATGGGGTTTGGTATCAAACACCTTGTCTGACTAAATGTGTACTGTTGCCAGTACAACATTTATTATTAAATGCACCAAGAGGGCACCTTAGAGATGCCCCCTGAAAAACCTACCACTATCCAGTGTGCTGGCTGACTGGTCTCGTCCAGCGTCCCATCACAGACAAGTTTCAGACCCCCTGCAGGTGACAGCCCGTGCTCTCCGAGGTCAGAAACAATGCCTGCTCCGGAGGAAGGTGTTCACACCTCTTCCAGCATGATGGCTAGTGATTTAGCAAATCAAGGCCAAGGGGATTCAAAGCCCCTGTTGCCTTTGATACGCGACCCCAGATTCCTCCAGACCTGGGAGATGCCACCCCCAACCCTGATGCCCATTTGGCATCAGGGCAGGTGGGAAATTATCTATACAGTAGGCGAGTTGCACCACCAGGCAAGTCACACCCCTGAGGTGGGCTACCTGATGTGCTCCATGAAAGAAGGGTTCCACCATCATGTTTTTGGTTGAATTAGGAACACTGGGACAGGGTTATGCCCACTCCCTACGGGAAGTGGTCATATAGAGGGTGCAGTGACCCCAGGGGTAAGTAGCCCATTGAATACTACCTTTCACTCTCCTTAACACCCCCAAATTTAATATTTAGGTGACCCCAGTCACCAGGAACTCATTTGTCTGCCTGAAAGATGATGAAGGACAAAGAAGAGCCGAGGACGCAAGAACTGTGGCCTAGCTGTGAACTTTGGCGCCAAACCCGACAATTACAAAGACCTGACTCGTCCTGCTGCTATGCGTCCTCCCAGAGTCTTGGAGGGCTGCCAGCACTTCACCAACCAGCCAGCACCTCCCTTGAAGTGGAGAAGCCACTTCCCTGCAGCCTTCAGGCACACACCACAAAGTCCGGCTCACTGATCTGCTGACCACGGGCAGTAGCAGCCCAGGAAAAGGTTCCTAAAGCTCCCCGAGGTCAGCCTGTCTCTCTAGGGAGTTTCGAGATGCTAGACCCTCCAGGAGCACTCTAGCCTCAATGGCTGAGGTACCAGAGCCTTTGCTGCAGCCAAGGCTTGTTCAGTGTCCAGCCCGGACACAAACACCGCCAAGACAGACCTACCGATGTGGGACATCAGCATCAGAGAGGCTATCGTCAATAAGGGCCCTGTTGTCCTGTTTTGTCCCCAACTCCAGGTCGACCTAAAAAGTGAGAGCCTCCAACGCAAGCAACCCGCTGGAAAAAAACCCTCTGCACCCGAGCCCCACAGCCAGAGTCCAAATCTACCAATGGTGCACCCTTGCGCCAGAGACCCTCAAGAGCCGAACCCCTTTGGGTTCAGCAGGACTGGTACCTCAGTCCCCACTTGCAGCCTTTTTCTGGTTACAGGTTTCCCCGTTGACTTCAGCAGTAGAGTTCAAGGCTACCCTTGCAACCAGCACCTCTGCACCCGAACACATCAGGGCAGGAAAACCGAAAAGGCTGGTGGTTCTAAGGAGCTTGGCCCCTACTTACCTTAAGTTCAGAAGAACAACCCTGTAACTCAATTGCAAGTATACCTATACAGTGTTCGTTTCTCCCATAGGATAATACCTCATTGGAGGCTCATGCCTAAAATCTGACAGCTGTATTTTCTGTGTTTCTGAAAATCGCTTACTCGAAAAGTACTTACTTGATCTCGAAGATCTTGGTGTCTAAATTAATATAAAAATCTATATTATTTTTCTAAATTGGTCTCGGATTTCCTTATTGAGTGTGTGCCTCATTTATTGACTCAGTGTGTGGAACAAATGACTAACACTCCCCTTTGTTAAGCCTAAACTGCTCAACCACACTACCACAAACAGCATTTGGGATTTTTTTTTAAAAAGCCCCTATAAACTAATAAGGATCATCTGGACTATTTGCATAGTGTGCCCCTTAGGTGGACTACATAAATAGTCCGCTTCCTACAAGTGGTGTCCCTTGAGGCAAGGGCATCGTGTCAGTGTCAGAAGGATTGTCCATGTGTTGAGGAATAAGTGTTGTTGCCTCCGAGTCGGACAGTATCAAGGGTTGCCATCAATGGTGGATCGTGTTCTGGCATTGGATGCAGGTTCAGTACTGAAGAGAGTACGGACCTGGGAGTGGAACCACATGGCCCAGCTGGCACAGAGGGAGGCCCAGATGGGAGGTCTCTTGCTTCTTGTGGCCTGCAGCCGATCCAGGGGGAGCCGGTGTCAAGTCCAAATTGCATAACATCACATTCTGAAACTCCTGGATTTAATGTGCAGTTGCCCCATGCCAGGGGAATTCAGGCTGGCGTGGGGTAGGATTTGGAACTGGCTCTGGAGAACAACTTCAAGAGTAGGTCCGGGAGGTTCAACGATGCCCTCAAGCCCTCTCAGGAGACAGAGTGGTGGAAAGGAGCCGGGTCCCAATTGGACTTTTTTAGCTTTTTCTTGGACCTTGGCGAAGACCTGTTACGGGCACAGCTTCAAGAGCACTACTGGGACTCGACTGATGCAGGTCTTTCAATGTTTGGCGATGAAGAGCTTCACCTGGCGCTTCCGGATAGCGTACAGGTGCATCACGGTGCAGTCGCTCCAGTTCTTGAGGTCATATTCAGACCCCGGAAACCACAGGCAAACTAAGTGTGGGTCAGTCACAGACATTTGTGTGCGTCATTCCCCACAAAGCTTAAACTCTTGACGACTTTGCTAGGGCTATGTCCCCTCCACACTGGTAAAAACATTTTTGGAAAAAATCTTTCAAAAACTTCAGACAACAGTCTCAAGAGACGAGGAGAAGCTCAGAATACGCGTTTGTTGGCACGGAAAGAAAGGAATGGATGTCAGAGCACATGGGTGGTGCCTATACAGGCCTGTGCATGTGCAGAAAGATATTGGAGCCACCTGCCAGCATGAAGGGTACTGCTTAAGATTTTCTGTACCCAGCCTGATGCCTCAAGGAATATTCAAAAGGTGAGGAATCTGCAGTTAGAAGGCTCTAAAAGAAACAGCTTATACACTAGCTAGAGCTATTTTAGAGCATCTGGGAGGAGGGAGTGATCCATAATTGGCCACTCCCTCATAAGGTCATACCACCCGAGTGGTAGCTTGTAAGATATGTATGCCAGAGAAAGGCACGATTATTAGACTGGTGATCATGACCCACCAGCAGGGAGTTTAGGAAAGGTCTCCAAAAATTGGGTATGCCTCAGCATCACCAGACCTTGACTAGGTTTACTTGCAATTTCTGTGTCATAGTGACCTTCCCATCTAACTAAGGATGACTGTACCAAGCAAAGCTTGCATGAAGCTACATTACTTGTTGATGGCAAGACATATAGAGATAGACATCAAAGTACAGCCACATTTTAAAAATATAGATTATTTGGGGTGGGTGACTACCTACCTCAAGGAATAATCACAACCTGAGCTCAACACTTTGGTAGCTGTGGCACAGTGCAGACAGGCTTAATTCAAGGCAAAGTGTGAAGTATTTATGTAGTACCAAAACAGTAATCAAGTCAAAATGCAAAACAACAAAAACCCCAAACCGAATTAGAAAACTAGAGTAAACTTTTTTACGTTTTAAGTAGTAATAGTGCCAAAAAGCTATAGGTGCCAAAGGAAGTCCGTTGTCACACCAGACAGGGACCTAGGCGCTATTTGAAGCTGACTGCGATGGACTGCGGGTCGGAAACAACAACCAGGTTCACACTGGTCAAGGTTTTACCTTCTCAATTAGTCTTTTAAGTTCCCTTCCACCACAGGAGTACACTTCTAAAGCACCCCAGGACCTTAGGAGAGGCTCACTGGGTGTCAGGCAGAGACCAACAGAAGGATCCTGTCCAGGTCAAGTTCGCACTGGTCAGCTTGTTACTTCCAGGAAAAGGCCTCTTGCAGCTTGATGTTTCCCTGTAGCCATACAGGAGGTCAGCCAACTGACACCTGGAGTCCACTTCTTTGTCCAGGGTATACGAGGGAGCAGGTCCAGTTCTTCAGGGCTCCTATAAAGTCACAGACAGCAGGGCCAGTCCTCTTCTGATCTTCTGCCGGTCCAGACACTGTTCTGAAGAAGGTGCCTGGGGATGCTACATTTGTGCCTGGCACTAGCTAGTAGGTGGGGGTGACTCCTGGGTCCTTCCTAACCAATGGGGTAAAGGTTCCCAGGCCCAAATCTACATACTTTGGCAGTAGTTCCTGTTTGCCTTACTGCAAACAGGCCCAAAATGGCATGTGTCAGGGCATTTTCAAGACGGCTAAAGTCTACAGCCACACTAAATTCGGGCTATGATTGCTACGGCTGTGTGTGTGTAGTGGAGTGTAGAAATCCTAGTGTCCTCCCACATCTAACACTAAAATCCAGTTTGAGGCAAACCGAAAGAAGTATGGTAGGACATAAGCAGGATTCTGCAATAACCAGACAAGGGAGCCACCAGAACAGTCTTGGCATCTTATTCTCTCAATTTCAACTGCGACTCGAGAGTTACATGTCGTCTGTCAAACAGGATTTGACACTAGTGCCAACAAGGATGCCCATAGCCTCAACTTCCATTATTCTGTGGAATTCAGAGGAGTCCTATATGCCTATTCAGGTCAACTATTGTTTGCTCCTGGAGGGGCATTTCATACCTTTTTCACACCTATTCAAGGCTTAACACAGGCTGAGAGGTTGCAGAGTCTTATGCTCACTAGCGTTCCTATAGTTACGCCAAATAAAGGGTAACTTTCTGATAGTTACTTTTCCTTAATATGTATTCAAATCTGACTTACCATTAAACTGGATTTTATTAATTAAAAGAAATTGTGGATTAATTATTTTTCTAGCTTGTCCCATTACTGAGATACAATATTAGTATTTTAATCTGCACTCTGGGTTTCTACATAGGACAAACAGGCCTGCCACAGTGAAAGCAGTTTTTAGGGCTTTGTCGTTGTAGGGACAGTGTGACGTTAATTTTCTACATGTCCTACTTTTAAATACCAAGCACTCCACTTTGTGGGCTACAAGGCCTTACTAATATTTAAATGGGAGGTTTTCACCTGTCAAAAAAGGTTTTTTGAACAGGTCACACTGCAGCAGTCAGGGTACAAATGGAAGGCCTGAAGTCAAGTTTGCTTTTTCGCACTAGTGGATGGCAGTCCACAGGTTACATTTAGCATGCAGGCCCTGGGTGTATTTTTTACACCGTATTCAAGGGCTTTATAGTCTAGTTAAATGCACCAATTACAAAAAAGCCAATTCAACCATGTTTGAAGGGGGAGCACAAACTCTTTACTGTAGATTAGCAGGTGTAAAGTGCACAGAGTTCTAAAGCCAGCAAACAAAAGCAAAGTCCAGCAAAGGAGAAACATCTGGCGGGACCATGCAGAAAAGGCACATTTCCTACAGCTGGCATTTGAAAACTGCATGGTGAGGTGTCCAGAGTAAGCAAGAACAGAAAATGTGTGGTAAAAAGAATACATAGTAATTGATATTGATGAAACTGAAGAGAATCCTGAATGAATCGAAGTATGACAATTCACTGATCTGTCTATGAATAAGTAAACAGTAGGGAGAACGGAGAGGAACTTTTCACACTCTAAAGTAAAGAAAATAGGAGAAAATGTAAACTTAGAATAAACCAATTGGCGGAAAGACCCATGTAAACTCACTGTATGCCGGTTTTATTGGGCCTTTGTCATAAAATGATGATGCCACAAGTAAAAAAAAACAACAACAAAAAAAAACTTAGCAATAAAAGTGAATGAGACAAATTAGAAATAGTAACAATATTTAGAATAAATTAGCCTGGATGATATGCAGGGACCAATTACCTGGTAGTGCTGACCATATTTAAGAGGGAAACAACTAAAGAACACACCAGTGGTACCTCTGGGAAGCAAAACTGGCGGAATGCTATTGGCAATGATTATGCATTGTACCCAGCAGTTAGTGTATGTTTATGTTTAGGGATTTATAAAGCGCATAGCTGCCCGAAGGCTTCCCAGCGCTGGGAGAAAATGGCAAAGGGTACAAGGGGGTTTAGGGGAAAAGCCAAGTTGAGTTTTTTCCTGAATGCTAATTCATCGGTTAGCATACACATTTCTCTAGGCAGGGAGTTCCAAAGGCCAGGAGTCAGATGCGAGAAGGATCTGCCTCCCCA
The DNA here is from genome assembly GCA_963921515.1 of Calotriton arnoldi. NCBI lineage: Eukaryota > Metazoa > Chordata > Amphibia > Caudata > Salamandridae > Calotriton > Calotriton arnoldi. The sequence continues at coordinate 1,298,658 of CAWUFW010000434.1, forward strand.
TCTGGCTCTCTTTATCCTGGACTGGTTCATAAGATGATCTGCCGAGGATCTTCGGTGTCTGCCTGGGATGTAGTGTGTGACAAGCTTTTTAATTAAGTCCGGGCCTTTGTCATTCATAGCTCTGTGGGCGATGCATAGTGACTTGAACTCTATCCTGGCCTTTATAGGGAGCCAGTGTAATGTCTTCAAGGCTGCTCTAGCTGACTGTTGTCTGGGAATACGCAGCAGTATCCTAGCTGCGGCATTTTGAACCACTTGTAATCTGTTTATCACGTATTTAGGGGCGCCAAGATACAAGGAGTTGCCATAGTCCAGCTGCGACAGCACTAGGGCCTGTACCACGGTTCTGCGAGTGTTTTCAGGAATGATCGGTAGGATCTTTCGTACCATTCGCAGTGCTCCAAAACATTTTCCTGATATTATTCTAGCTTGAGACTCCATGGACAGACTATCGTCCAGCCACATTCCCAAATTTTTTACCTCTGTCTTTGGGATTGGGGGTTCCCCCAGTTCTGGAGGCCAGCTAATCATGTTTCTTGGGATCCCCTTATTTCCCAGGAACATGAGCTCTGTTTTTCCTCCGTTCAGCTTTAGGCATCCCTTATTCATCCATTCAGCTACTTGCACCATGCATGGGGCCAGGTTTTCGTGCATGGATTGGGGGCCCTCTGACACTGAAAGTATCAGCTGGGTGTCATCCGCGTATGAAACTATAGATAGTCCAAATTGTTGCACTATTTCTGCCAATGGTTGCATATACATGTTGAATAGTGTCGGGCTTAGTGCAGAGCCCTGTGGGACTCCGCATGAAATTTGGAGGATATCAGATAGATGCTCACCTTCCATTAATTGGAAGGATCTGTTTTCTAGAAAAGAGGTTATCCACTTTAATGCCGAACCTGTGATACCGGCTTCCTTTAGCCTGCGGATCATGGTCTTATGATCCACCGTATCAAATGCGGCGCTGAGATCCAGGAGCAGAATAGCTGCTTTGCCTCCCTGGTCTAGGATTCCCTTCAATTCCTCTGTTGCCACCAACAGGGCTGACTCTGTACTGTGTTTGGGTCGGAAGCCCATTTGCGTGGTATGCAGAATACTGTTCTCCTCTAGAAATTGGGACAAAATCCCATTGACATGTATTTCAGTTATTTTGCCTAACAATGGTAAGAGTGAAATCGGTCGGTAGTTCCCCGGTTCAGATGGATCCAGCTGGGGCTTTTTCAGCAATGGCCGGATAATAGCGTGTTTCCAGGTTTTCGGAATGATTCCTTGTGTTAGGGAGAGAGATATAAGTGCTGCCGTCGTGGACCTGGTTTTTTTACCTCCCTGTCTCAAGATGTCTGGTGGAATCGGGTCTTGCGGGGAACCGGATTTAATGTTTAGCAAGATACAGGTCATATCTTCTTCATTTAGGTCTGTGAAGTGGTCTAATCTTACCCGTTTTAATTTCTACGTTGTCATTATTACTTGGGTGAGTGTCGACTAGATTTGAACTACTTTTTCCTAGCAGTGAGTTGTATATTATTTCCACTTTGCTTTTAAAAAAGTTCGCCATCTTATTACATCTCTCTTTGGATGAGACGTTATTGTTTGTTTCATGATCGTTGGAGGTAAGGGAGCGTACTATCTTAAAAAGTTCTCTAGACGAGTTACCTGCTGAGTTTATTTTTCCTTCGAAAAATATGGCTTGGAGCATCTCATTATGGTACTGTCTAATAGCTGTCTTGTATTGGCTTTTGATGGCGGTGTCATAATTTTTCCTCCATTGCCTTTCTAATTTTTTACAGGACTTTTTCATCAAGATTAGGTCCACGTTATACCACACCGCTTTTTTCCTGGCAGGATTATTATTTGGTCTGGTTTTCTGAGGATGACGAGCTGCTATGTTATTGATCCATTCTGCCCACATATTATCAGCCTCTTCTATGTGGTCTGTTAAGCATGGGGCCCCGAGCGTCTAGTTCACTCACCATACTATCCTTTAGCAAGTTACTACTGTGCATGCTCTAACAGAGGGCAAATGAAAAAGTCTTACTTGCAGAGCCCCCATCAATTAACAGATTCCCAAATACAATAAGTGGCAAATGAGACAAGTGAATTATGAAGCACAAATTAAGCACTAGGTCAGTCCTAATGGACAACAGGTGAACAGATGGAAAGGTAGAAAGCGATTAATATTTACCAAGCCACAGCCTTCCAATTTAGAGCCATCATTTAAATTTGGCAGATTGATTTTACAATCATGATTCTCTGCTTGATGTACTACGTCCAAGTCAGGCACAGTGACACAGCTGTCGTTCAAGCTTATCAGTGTCAAATCAGGCTCTTCCATAATGCCATGATCTGGCCCAATGTCCTAGGAAAAAAATTCATAAAAGAAAACAGTTTAAAAAATATTTCCGCATAAAACAGCAACTGTGTAAAAGCAAAAGTATATGAACTATGGTTTTGCTTGTCACAAAAGTAAATCTAAAACCTGGTTATCTTGTTATGGATGAGATACTCCCCAGGAGTCCAGTTGGATGCCAGAACACAAACGTAATATTTAAATAAGCATATAGATATACAAATTTAAAAAACAAAAAATCTTGACACTTTTTCGGGAAAAAAGCCTTCAGGCAGAGGTTCACCAGGAATTAAGAGCTGCCAAACCACCTGTTCTATTCAAAGCTCAGATTTATCAGACACAGTGAAGGCAACTCTTGATAGAAAACTATTTCATTAGGCTAAGTTTGATATATTATCAATATAATTTGTGCAATGCAAATCTGCCATTAGTGTAGCATTGGTTGGAGTGCTGCGGGGTGTCTGATGTGTGTTTCCACATGGTTACAGCTTTTCTCATTAACCATCATCGGAGTCCTATCTTAGAGTGTTTGGAACATTATGTTCTGTTACATCCCTAAGACTGTGTTGTTACTGGATATGAATGCTGCACATTGAGTTCAACTTCTAGATAGATAGTTTAGTGGCAATTTCACATTTGCTAACAAATTGAGAGTGTGATTTTAGTATGAGGGGTGGCTGGTGGGCTTCACCATTTGCGAATGGATTGCTTTGGTTGGAAGAATGCCTGTTGTCCAGGTGTTGGGGATAATCTTTGCATGGTGATGTTGGGTACATGGTGTGTGTGTTGGGCATATTTGTTGAATTCATTTAATTATGTTGTGTCTGTAATGTTATCTACTTATGTTGGTGAGGGAAAAAGCAACGCAATAGTCGTCTATACAGTGTTGATGTACGAGTGTCCAGTCGAACGAGATATATTCCAGTAAGTGCGCTCCGTTCTTTGCAGCGGATATTATTGGCTAGCATTTATGAAATGAGTAATAGCCAAGAAAAAGGATTATCTGTATGCTGTTGGATTATTTTGATTCCTTTCTGACTTATCTTTGTGGCTACAACTATATGGAGCACCATTAACGTGATTTATGGAGCAGTGATGACATGTTGAAATTTGATGTCAGAGCGCACAGACCAGTTCACCTAGACATAAGATGCCCCTGCCACATAATCGTGTATCCCCAGATGTAAGATGTTGAGGCAGCTGAGAATTAATCAACCATAAAATCCCCCATCATATCCATTCAGATGGGAACTATCTAGGCAACTGAGAATTACCCAGGTCTCAAATACCCCTGCTGGGGTACCATGGTCAGGTACACCAATACGCAGGATGCAGATGCATGCGAGAATTGCTCCAGCCATAACTGCTGCAGTGAGGTCTATTAAAGTGAAGGCATCTCAGTCATGTGATAACTATTTGGTTGGATCGCTCAATTAGTAACCCCATTGTGGAAGAGAGAAAGGAGAATGATAGAGTATCACACTCACATTACGGAGGAAATAAATTAGGTGCCTAGAGTACAAAAGATTACTTACCTGTAAGAATCATTTTGCAGCTTGATGCTACTGAAGGTTGATATACTGCACATTAAGCAAAGCAGAAGTAGCGAACTCTGGATAGTGCTCATGTTTTCATTGGAGAACAGCCCCTTTATATGGAGCACTTTCTAACACTATAAACACTCTAAATCTGCTCACCTCAAATGTCGTTTTTTCTAGCAGACTTTTTAAGCATTGAGTGAAGACCGTGACATCCAGGCCGAGCTAGAAAAATGACAAAGCATTCTGCCATTTTGACAGTAAAGTCTTTGAGAATATGATCAGTTAGTGCTATCTACAATGAGCGAAAAATGCAGACGCTTTTTACTATTCCAGGCACAGTATTACTGCTCTGGATTGGTAGAATACCATTCAAGCCAACCTGGAATAAATAATAGCAGCTCCTGACACGTGTTGCAGAAGTGAGAGAACAAATACAAATTTAGCCTCCAGGAACTTCAGGTAGGGAAAAGGTAACTTTCTAAATGTTACTTTCCCTATATATTTTGGAGACATCCTTTACAACGCATGCGATACATCGCATGCCATTACAACGTGGTTGTTACAACGACCGCGTTGTTACATCGCATACTTTTACAACGCAAGTCGTTACAACGACTTGCTGTATGGGGCACAAGGTGTTTGATTTAAAATCCAACACCTTCCCTACTGTTGCACAGACTGGAGTTGGAATAGTAAATTATACTATTCCAACATCCAGCGCCCCCTACAGCAAGTTGTTGTAACGACTTGCGTTGTAAAGGTATGGGATGTAACAACGCGGTCATTGTAACGACCACGTTGTAATGGCATGCGATGTATCGCATGCGATGTAACATCGCATATTCTTCATATTTATCTTAAATCGACTTAACCATTGATTTGGATTTTAAAAACCATTAAAATTAGTTTAATAATTTTTCTAGCTAGTCCCATTCTCTGGGTACAGTATTAGGATTTTTAATCTGTACTCTAGGTTTCTACATAGGACAGCTAGGTCTACTAGCACACTGAAAAATAGCTTTTGGGTGCTAGTCACTGTAAGGACATGTTTAACATTGTTTAGAAAATCCACTGAAAAAAACTTCTTACTCATGAGTTCTAGTCACCACGCCAGAGGCTTTTGGAATAACCTCTCCTATGGCCAATTTTTGAGGATACGGAGGAATTGTTTTAAAAACAGAAGATGACTTTATGGAGTTGAACACACTAATTACACTTTTATCTGAGAGAGGGTACCCCAATAGACTCTTGAGACAAGCAGGGAAAAGGACGTGGCACATGCACAGAGAATAGCTATTGACACCTAAAAATCGTTCAGGTCCTGTAGGATGCACAATAAGTACATTTCACACTGACAGCAATGCCATCAGTAATATTGTCCATAAACATTGCCACCTCGTTAAAGATACCCTCGGAATGAAGATCTACCAATGAATTTGTTAAAAAGGGGTCCGATTATTGGGGATAGGCTGGTGAGGGCTGCCCTACTGCCCATCCCACCACCACATTACAATTACAGTGGGGCCTAACACTGGTCAGAGGAAATTTCAAATGTGGGAACTGTTCAGTGTGTAAATACTGCCTTGAAACAAAATTCCTTCAACATGGGAAAGTTAGATCAGAATTGAGTTCTTGCACTAATTGTAATTTACACAATGCAATATATGCAATATATGCACCCTGTTCGAAGATCTATGTTGGGCAAACAACGCAGAAGGTCAAGACACAAATTCTACAACATATAAATCAGGATTTGAATCACAGATGAATTTATGGTGATTGGACTTATTATACAATTTGATTTGGCCAACTGTACTATTGTAATATTTGTAATCAACACTTAAATGAATCCTAGGGGAACATTGTTCTCTGATGACTTATCAAAAGTACATCAGCCAAAGTGGGCAGATGGAGTCTTTTCACAATCAAGGGAACCAATATACGCTAATTTGATATAAAGTATTCTTTCCTGTATGAGGTTCCAATAACCTCTATAATGTAGGTCCACAAAATTACATTGTATAGATTGAACAAAAGAACTCCATTAAACAATGGATATTGTTTTCAAGAGAATGGAATTATCTTAACAAAAGGAGAATAATAAGAGAGCTGACTGTAAAAGTCATAGTGGTACTTTGGAACAAGTGAGAGTCAATGAGCTCATAGAGAGATTGGATACCCTGCTGTAGTATAGATTGTGGTTCCATTGTTGACATCTGCTAAGTTAGCATGAGCTTCGCTGCCATAAGCCTGCTTTTGCGCACGACACTGCATGCATAGATTTTGCAAGACTCGGTTTGTGCCCTTTTCACATGAGAACTGTCTGCTTTTCGCGTTCTCTGCCGTGCTCTGAGGTTTAGTCTGCACACGATGTACAAGGTCGATCAACAATGCCCCTTGTTATTCTGTTCTGCTCAGTCCCTCGCACCTAGACATAACATGACACACAGCTGCACTACTGGAAATCGTATGTTTTAATATTGCAAACGAAGCATGTGGTTGACACACTTGGAGAGACACCTTTCCGGAGAGAAGAGCTGTGCTTGTCCTGAGATGTAAACCTTTCATCTAGGCCTTGAGGTATGGGGTCTGCTGACAAAGCCCAGAGGTCTTCTTTTTTATAATAAACTATTTCTTACCACGGGGAGGGTGGTTAGGTATTGTAGCCCTTTTCCACTGTCTTTATAAAATGATATCCCCGTTTGTATTCTATGGAATTGTGACAATGCTGACTATATTGTGTTTATGCATTTTGCTGCTAGTAATGGCACGTGTACTGTACCATAGAGCACGTTAGTTCAAATAAACCTTTTAAACTATACTGCGACTCTGATTACTCGCATTGTGGACAGGTATGAGTGAGCGTGCGAAAGAGTTGTCTGGCTCCTGCGATTCCTGAGAGAGTCGGGAGTGTCGTGTTCTGGGTTGTCTAATCATTGGTAGCTTCGCTGTTAGTCGGAGAATGAATGAGACACCATAGCTAGTCGGTTTGGGATTTTGGGAACTAATGTGGTAGGTTGGTACACCCCTATTCACTGAGGTCCTGTTTTCCTGCGCATAGTTCTGTATATGTGCAGAATCCCTGCAACACTGCTGACAAGGTAAGGTGTTGTGAACGTTATGTGGTGGTTCCAGGAACACACTTGCATTAAGAGAAACATCAAAGAAAGCTCAGCACTAAACCAGAAGTTACAAGAAAATGGGTATGAATACATTTTTAGTCTTAACAGGTTAGCCAATGTCGGGTGCAAGAAAAGTCCACACAAATTTAACAAGATGTAGTTGACATTGTCTTGAGCGAGCTATGATAAGGCTATTTCTACAGTGTTTGATGGAGGTTGAGTATGAAAATGTAATACTATAACCTTGTAATGAAGTAACATAAAAATGACATATTGATTTTTACTGTGAATATAAAGATGAATTATCAACCTCAATATAAAATGTTTATATAGATGCACTCACCCATATTGGAATGTTGGTTTGTAACAAAGTGGCTGCAGACATTTTTGCATGAGTTGTGGTGCCATTTAGGACTCGAGAGCTCCCAGAGGATGTAATCTGAACAAATTCATGCTCGTTAGTCCTGTCACATGTTGCACTTAATGCCTTCACAGGTTTTAATAACGGAGACTTTGGGGTTAAATCTTGGGCAGATATAGTAACAGAGTGATCTTCAGAAAAAGCAACATACTTATGTGTTTCTTCTTTAGCAATGGTGGTTCCAGAATTTAGAGCAGTCATCACATTTTCTACTTGTCCGACGTGATTAACATTTACATCAGCTAATTGTTCAAAGCAGCTGGAGTCTCCCCTTTTCATTTCTGTGCAGTCTAATATCAAATTGTCCATTAATTGGGTATTTTCAGCTGTATTTTGGGACACGTCCAAATCATAAAATGAGGCATACTCCTGAACCGAGCATGCACTTTGACTTCGTAGAGTTTCCAAAGGCTGACTGGTATGTGACTCTTCATTTTGCAGTTGATGACACTTCTGTTCACTGGACAGACCACAATATTCATCAAGTGTAGGATCAGTTAAATTTTCAGAGATTATAGTCAAAGGAGCCAATTCAGCAACAGTCAGACTCTGTTCACCGTAGGTCAATTCTGTATAAAGCTGGTAGAAGGATTTTGATGAATCTGCTTCTTGGGTTAAAAGAAAGTTTAGAAATGAAACATAACATCGTAGCAGGTTTTAAATAATCCAAAATACTTATCTGACAATCTTCAAAACTATATACACCCAAAAAACACTATCTAGACTTGCAATCAATCAGAAAAAAGTTACGCTTCCACCACCGCTCAATGCATATGTCCATGACAAGGACTGTAGTCCCATGTCGACTAGCGGGCAAGCTTGTTGCGCCCCTCAAGAGACCCTCAATAGACGCTGGGACTCAGAACCGTCTGGGCGTCAGCGCACATGCAGTACTGTCATGTGCTGGGCCCAAAGAACATAAGGCTACCAGATAACCTATAGCTGGGGTCACTCAGGACAGGAATGCAAGCCTGAAATACCATGTAGGGAACATTCTTGCTCCAAAAACCCTGTTTGAAGAGGCGAACTGTAATTCTACATCCTCTAACTCTCAAAATACTGCCCTTCCAGTGCAGTTAGGAAATACGAATTGTAATGCATGGTGTATGGGGAGATGGCGCGCTCTTGTTTGGGGGATGAAGTCCCCTTCGCTGCTTAGGGTCCTTAAGGGCCAACTAGCCCACCTGTTACCTCCAGTAAGCCCCACACAGTGGGATTGCTGAGGGGTGGTCACAGGTCACGCCCCTTTCTACACCACTCTGCAGACACGCCTCCTTGCGCACTACTATTTGAGGGATGAAGTCCCCTTGCCTCTTGAGGGTCCCTGGGGGCTAACTAGACCTCCTGTTACCTCCAGTAAGCCCCACACAGCTTGATTGCTGAGAGGTGGTCAGAGGCCACACCCCTTTCTCCACCACTCTGCAAACGCGCCTCCTGGCGCACTGCTGCTTGGGGGATGAAGTCCACTTTACTCCTGAGGCCCTCAGGAGGCAAGGGGACCTCAGGACTTCATCCCCCAACCAAGAGCACGCCAGGTGGCACGTTGGCAGAGTGGAGCAGAAAGGGGACGGGGCCTCTGGCAAGTTGCCGGCTTCCGAATTTTGTTTTAATTTTAGGAAGGGGGGCTGTGTGGACCCCCTTGCCTTCATCATTTGGGCCCCAGGGACCCCATCCCCCAGGGCCTGACCCAATAGTTTTTTTTAAATAAAATAAAAAAGGAAGGGGGGCCACGCGGCCCCCCTCCCGAGGCAGATTTTGGCCCCAGACACCCCATCCCCCGGGGCTAGGCCTATCTATAATTTTTGGGGGAAAGCGGAGGGCCCCGGGCCATTTTTGGCCCCGAGAACCCCATCCCCCGGGGCCAGGCCATTTCTATTTTTTTTTTTTTAATTACATTTAAAAGAGGGGGGCCGTGCGGCCCCCCTCCAGTGCTAGGCCTCAACTTTAAAAAAAAAAAAATGGCTCCCTCTGCCCAAAAGCAATTCTGCGCCGCTTCATGGAAGCAAGAGCAATTTTAATGCTTTCGCTTCCAGCAAGCATAGCAGGGTTTGCTATGGCTTGGTGGGAGCAGTGCTGGTTCACTGTAGGGGACACTTCTGCATTCCCTGATCGATATGGTTCCAAAGGGTCAACCAATCCTCGTCGGCAATGGACTGTTCAAGGTCTATAACCATCTAGTCCGGTAATTCCATGCACACGATTGCTTAATCAGGTGTCGTATTTCATAAATATTGGGGATCAGATCCCCAGTTCCCTCTTCGATACTGGTGAACTTTTTGAATGGTGGGAGTTGTGTAGACACGGCCTCACTATTCAGAGGTTATAGGGCCCAGTGCCTAGAATCACAATATTGCAGTCTTATTGGATCAAACTTGACACTTCATTACTGGATCCCTCATGAAAAAGGATATTTCATACCTTTCTTCCCAATAAACAGGAGAAACTTCTCATTAATGGCATTCTAGCTCAGGGAAGTAATTCGGGCTGGACTGTTTCCACTGGAGCAGGGTCAAGACCGATTTCCATATGGCTGGGTCCAAACTGAGGTAGCATGGTTTGCAAAATAACAATCAACTGGGATGCCGCTCTGAATCATACCACTGGCTGAGATTAATTCAAGCATTCCATCCATCGCTTTACGTACAGTCAAGCTGCGTGGCAGATCAGGCTCTTAGAACACACGTGTGTGTAGCTGCTGGTAGCCTAAACATAGGCAAGTGGTCCTGCATGCAGCTCCCAATAACGAGGGCCAGAGGGCACAACTCCTCTGAGTCTCAGCATTGGTGCTTGATTATGGTGGCTCTGGGTGGAATCAACAGCCATGTGATGGCTCTCACAGCACATAGAGACAATGCTGACTCCAACTGAAGCACCCAACACAAGAGCGCAATAAAGTGAGAAGACTCTGCATGAGGCTGTCTTCAGCATTCTGAAGAAGCTCTCAAGAGAGGCAAAGGGGGCATATTGTGCTGTCTCAGCTCACCCTCTGCGCTATCAACCCTTGGCAATGTTCAGAAGAGACCATTATTAACAGACCACAGCTGAATTACTAAAACAGTCCAGTCTCCATCCTTCAATCAATCAATCAATCAATCAATCATATCATTTGTAAAGCGCACTACTCACCCGTGATGGTCTCAAGGCGCTGGGGTGGGGAATGCTGCTACTGCTCGAAAAGCCAGGTCTTGAGGAGTTTTCTGAAGGTCAGCAGGTCTTGGGTCTGCCGTAGGTGGATGGGGAGGGTGTTCCAGGTCTTGGCGGCGAGGTGGGAGAACGATCTGCCACCGGAGGTCGCTCTTCGGAAGCGGGGGACTGTGGGGAGGGCGAGGTCGGCGGAGCTGGCGGGTGGGGTGTAGAAGCTGAGTCGTCTGTTGAGGTACGTTGGTCCGGTGTTGTGGAGTGCCTTGTGTGCGTGGGTGAGGAGCTTGAAGGTTATCCTCTTGTTAACCGGGAGCCAGTGCAGGTCTCTTAGGTGGGGTGTGATGTGGCTGCGGCGAGGGATGTCGAGGATCAGGCGTGCAGAGGCGTTCTGGATGCGTTGGAGCCGTCTCAGGAGTTTGGCCGAGGCTCCTGCGTAGAGGGCGTTTCCGTAGTCCAACCTGCTGCTGACGAGGGCCTGGGTGACCGTTCTTCTCGTTTCAGTGGGGATCCACTTGTAGATCCTGCGGAGCATGCAGAGGATGTTGAAGCAGGTGGAGGAGACGGCGTTGACCTGTTTAGTCATGGAGAGGGTGGAGTCGAGGATGACCCCTAGATTGCGTGCGTGGTCGGTGGGTGTTGGGGCGGTTCCCAGTGCGGTCGGCCACCAGGAGTCGTCCCAGGCCGAAGGGGTGGATCCGAGGATGAGGAGCTCCGTCTTGTCCGAGTTCAGCTTCAGTCGGCTGTTCCTCATCCATTCAGCGACGGCCTTCATTCCTTCGTGAAGGTTGGTTTTGGCGGTGTGGGGGTCCTTGGTGAGGGAGAGGATCAGCTGGGTGTCATCGGCGTAGGAGATGATGTTGAGGTCGTGCCGACGGGCGACGTGGGCGAGCGGTGCCATGTAGATGTTAAACAGAGTTGGGCTGAGGGAAGAGCCCTGGGGTACGCCGCAGATGATCTCGGTGGCTTCAGAGCGGAAGGGGGGAAGGCGGACGCTCTGTGTTCTGCCGGAGAGGAAGGAGGTGGTCCAGTCCAGGGCCTTCTCTTGGATCCCGGCGTTGTGGAGGCGTGTTCGTAGTGTGTGGTGGCAGACCGTGTCGAAGGCGGCTGATAGGTCCAGGAGGATGAGGGCCGCCGTTTCTCCGTTGTCCAGCAGGGACTTGATGTCATCGGTGGCGGCGATGAGGGCAGTCTCAGTGCTGTGGTTGCTGCGGAACCCGGACTGGGAAGGGTCCAGGATGTTGTTCTCCTCGAGGTAGCGGGTCAGTTGTTAGTTGACGGTCTTTTCGATGACCTTTGCCGGGAACGGGAGCAGGGAGATGGGCCGGAAGTTCTTGAGGTCCTTGGGGTCCGCTTTGGGTTTCTTGAGTAAGGCGTTGATCTCGGGGTGCTTCCAGCTCTCCAGGAAGGTTGCTGTCTCGAAGGAGGTGTTGATGACTTTCCGGAGATGGGGTGCGATGGCTGTGCTGGCTTTGTTGATGTAGTGTGGGCATGGGTCTGACGGAGATTCGGAGTGGATGGTGTTCATGATCTTGATGGTGTCGTCGTCGTTGATGTTGGTCCAGGAGAGCAGGCGGTTGGTGCGGATGGTGGTCGTGGGGGCGGAGGTCTCAGTGGTTGTCGGGGCGGTGGTGGCGTTGAAGCTGTCGTGGATGTCTGCGATCTTGCGGTGGAAGAAGGTGGCCAGCGAGTCGCACAGGTCTTGCGAGGGTGGGACGTCGTTGGTGTTGGAGCTGGGGTTGGAGAGCTCTTTGCTGTTGTGCGCGTTGTTGTCTAGGCGGTCTTTGAAGGAGGCCCTTTTGGCGGATCTGATGAGGTGATGGTGTCTGCGGGTGGCGTTCTTGTGGGCTGCGTGGCTGTCCGGTGTTCGTTCACGGAGCCAGATCTTCTCCAGCTTTCGGCAGGTTTGCTTGGAGGCCCGGAGGTCTTCAGTGAACCAGCTGGCTTTCTTGTTGGTGTGACTGTTGGAGGATTTCTTGATCGGGCGAGGGTGTTGGCGCAGTCGTTGATCCACTGTCTGAGGTGGCGGGCGGCGGTGTCGGGGTCGGTGGGTGGGCTCTGGGCGAGGGTGGTGGTTAGCTGGTCTTCGGTGACTTTGCTCCAGCAGCGGCGAGGCATCTGTTGGGTGCGGTGGTGCGTGGTGGGTTTCTTGAAGGTGAAGTGGATGCAGCGATGGTCGGTCCAGTGGAGTTCGGTGGTGTGGTTGAAGGAGACGTGGGGGCTTGCGGAGAAGATGGGGTCAAGCATGTGACCGGCGGAGTGGGTGGGTGGGTGTTGTGACGAGTTGTCTGAGTCCGAGGTTGGCTAGGTTGTCGATCAGGGTGGTGGAGTTGGTGTCGTTGTTGTTCTCGAGGTGGAAGTTCAGGTCCCCAAGGAGGATGTAGTCCGTGGAGGCGAGGGCGTGTGTGCTGACGAAGTCGGCGATGGAGTCGCTGAACTGTGGTCTGGGTCCGGGGGGTCTGTAGATGAGGGTTCCTCTGAGGGTGGTGTTGGGGTCGGTGTGGATCTGGAAGTGCAGGTGTTCGGCGGTGCTGAGGGTGTCGTCGGTGTTGGTCGAGACTCTGAGAGTGTTCCTGTGGACGATGGCGATTCCTCCTCCTGATCCTTCCACATTTCATGGACCAAGGCTTTATGGTCAAGCTGATGAATGCAAGCAAAACACTTACAAGTACTGGGGAGGCTATACCTACACCTCCATGTTGTGCTTTGTTTAACCAGGGGTGCCCCAAACAATATGTTACCAATAATACAACATGCACACGGGGAAGTCAGTGCAGGGTCTCTGCATTATATTCAAGCCGAACTTTACACATGTGGGGGCATGTACACCATACAATTATCCCTGAAAAGAAAAAAAAACGTCTGGTAATTGCAATCAATCAGAAAAAAGGTACGCTTCCACCACCGCTCAATGCATATGTCCATGACAAGGACTGTAGTCCCATGTCGACTTGCGGGCAAGCTTGTTGCGCCCCTCAAGAGACCATAAAGGTAGACGCTGGGTCTCAGAACCGTCTGGGCGTCAGCGCACATGCATGACTGTCATATGCTGGGCCCAAAGAACATAAGGCTACCAGATAATCTATAGCTGGGGTCACTCAGGACAGAAATGCAAGCATGAAATACCATGTAGGGAACATTCTTGCTCCAAAAACCCTGTTTGAAGAGGCGAACTGTAATTCTACATCCTCCAACTCTCAAAATACTGCCCTTCCAGTGCAGTTAGGCAATACGAATTGTAATGCATGGTGTATGGGGAGATGGGAAAGAAGTCAGGTTATTCTATTTAACTATAAAGGTTTTTGTTTTGTAATGTGGTGTCAGTAGAAAACCCTGTGCGACTTAACTGGCCATCCCTTTAACATTCGAACTACCGAAAACAGGGTATCCAGAATGTTTTCTGGCCCCACATTACAGACCCAGATCTGGGCAAAAATCAACCAGATTGACTTTGAGTACCTGCTTAGGCTTTATATTACATTTATAAATTGAATATCTATAAAGCGGCTGAGAAGCATAGTATCTGGATAACCAAGACACTAGACCGTCTCGTTTCTAAGAAAGCGAGTAACAGACTGATTGATATTCAGGCATTTCAAGTCTCTGGTACAGAAAGTGTGTATCGGTTTAGATCATTGCAATGCCCAAGTCTGCCTTGAAGAGAGGTAGGATGTTTAGAGAGTTTGTTCAAAATCTGCTTTGAGTTCAGCAGGTACACCCTCTAAGCACCTTCACTTTTCAGAAAACATCTAATTTCACTGGTTTTAACTTGAGTTACCGGGCCTCAGTGCTCAATCTGAAAAAAAGTGGATGCCAGGGCCCTTCTCAGGAGGCCACTGCAGCTTGCATCACCCATTGGCCCTGCCAGGGCTGCCAATGACTGTATCAACCCAACTACTAACCATCACCAAGTGTGACAATTGGCAGTCTGTTGGCTAGTGGGCCCAGCAGCTCTCTGCCAACAAGACCAGAGCAACATTTCAGAGGAGCCATGCCCCAGTCATTTTCACTTCCCCTCCTAATCCCCTGTCCTTTGTCACAGCAGGAAGCCACAGTTCGATACATGGGGAGAGTTTGGGAGGGGTGGGATGCGAGAGTGGATGCCAGATCAATCTAGAGGCACCCAATGGGGATCCTCCTCAATTTCAGTGATCCACAGATGGATACCTCTACTCGGGAGTAACCAGGCTCACACATTAGAAAGCACCATTCTGCAAAACAGAGTGCCTGACCATGTCAAACACTATTGTGGTCAATGTGGCGCCACTACCTTTCTCTCCAAGATACCCACTCATCTCCCCTAGAGCCAGGTACAGAGAAGCCTGAGCACCCCCAAACTTCAGAAGGACCTAGAAGTGCATCATGGAGACCCAGACTGAAGACAAAGCATAGAGCATCACAGAGGTGATGTTACTGCCATCTTGAGTGGAAATCATCTCCCCACTTTTTAAACTTACTCCATACAATATAGATAGTGGTGCTGATTTTCAGTTAAAACCGATTATAACCAATAAAACCCAGCGTAAGAGAATGTAGGCTATTTAGTGTAAGCAAGAACACAAACTTTTACTGCACTTATGCTGCTTTGACAACACAAAACACCAAAGCGGTGTAACTACGGCACTTTTCTATGAAGCAAGTTCCCACCAAATAAATTCTTGTTGCCAACCCCAAGGTCCCTGGCCTCCATGGCCTGCCACTTTGGGAGCATGGCAACTAAACTGAATTCAGATGGATTATCTCTGCATGCAGGTGTGCTGCATTTAATGGCAACATATCAAGCTGTGCTTGTTCTTTCTGCACAAAATGTAAAATGCCCCATAAGAGTGCATGCATTACAAACACTGCACACATCAGAAAGATAAATTAGCTCGTGCAACTCTCGCATATTCTCAGCAGGAGCACAGCATTTCCCACACTGCTTTCAAACGAACACAGGCACAACATGCCTGGCAGAAATCGATTCTTAGCAGTCCTTACATTGACTTCCAAATAAAACACAATTTTCGCTAGGCATAGCCCACATGTGTAAAAAATAGGCGGAAAAGGAAAGAAAGGCTTAATGAGGGTACACAGTTGCTTTGAGATCTTCCTATATTTAGTATTTCACCTCTTATTTTGGACTAGTTGACTTTATTCACTATGTAGACTATATATTCAAATGACCAAAGCTCTCCTGTAGATTACAATGCCACTTTACTTCTTAAGGAGTTTTTTCATGCAGCTGAACAGTTTCCTGTTACCAAAAGTAATGTAAGCAACAGTATGTATTCAGATTCCTCAGCAGGTTTCTCTTCTATGACAAGGCAAAGCATATAAAACCATTATCTGACAGAGCAGAGAGTAGTCCATTTATAAGTCAATTCCTTTCTTGGTATCCTGAGACAGTTTAACATTGGTTTGCAATAGTGGAGCAAGGAATACACCACAACACATGCCTGGCATTCTAAAGAGAAAATCCTCTTTCTACTGATTGCTCTCACTTGAGTAAAGAAAAGAGCAGCAGGATAGTCCAACCAATGCCCACTATAAATATTTTATTTAAGTTGGGTCTGGTGGCTTAGTGGACTAATGCGTCCACTATAGGGACCTGTGTTCGACCTCATGGCCACAGGTTCAATTCCCGGTGGGTTACCTTAGCCTTTCATCCTTCAGAGGTCAATAAAATGAGTACCATTGAGTTGGGTAACAATTAGTATCTGTTATTCAGCGCCAAGATAACTTTGGTTGAACGTGCACTTTACAAATGCACGTTATGTTACTGCAATCAAATCATAATGAAGTTTGTATGCATCTCCAGCCACACACATCCTTGACACAGGGTGGGAATGGCCAGCTGAAATAAGAGTTTGAGTGTTATAACACAAGATAGAAAGCATTGGAAAAACAACAGCCCTGTTATTTTTTATTGTCTGCATCCATCAATAGCCTGAGGGCCTAGGACCTGCTCTACAGGGAGCAATGCCTACTATTTTAACCAACACTCAATTATGACTTCCCTGGTGATGTAGTCAGACTTCAGCTGGCTGAAGATATTTATCATTATCTTCATTAAAGTATTTACACAACGGAAAGGCGCAGGATACTGCAAAGTGAACTGCAACACTAACACATACAGTATGAACCTCTTTCTAAAGAAGGTCTGAATGCTGGATGTTTAATGTTGAGTAGAGGATGTTTGTAGACTAGCAGGAGCAAGTGATGAAGCAACGCAATAGTAATTAAATACTTCATCCCATCCCACACAGGATGGGATGAATCATATGTCATGACTGTTTCCCTAAGATCAATTTCACAGTCTGTGAAGGAATAGGGTGCATGTGTAGAATGATATTTGCAAGATTATCCTTTAGGAAAGAGAGTGGAAGCACAGATATTTCTTAAGAAACATAGAGAATGGTTGTTAAGATGATACAATAACAAAATGACATACTTTTGAGTTTCAAGGGAGGGAGGAGAAAAAGGGTTCTACTAGAGTTAATCAACTAAAGAAGCTAAGACTGACAGATCAAGCTAGATACACATCTAACAACCAATATAACTAACAAGCATTGGCATAGCCAATAGGTCTCGCCTTTGGGACCTTATAAGTGTTTAGCCAGAGATATTTGGAAAGAAATTGTGTGTGTGTGTGCTTGAGCGAGAGATAGAGGAAGCGAGAGAGAGAAGGAGTGAAACTGAGACCGGAGCATATTCATTTTAAAAATAAACACTCAGCACCCGTCTATTTGATGTGCAATAGACAAGTTACTCAAGCATTGCGGCATCACAAAATGCAATTAACAATAAATGGACTCCAAAAAAGCGAGTAAGAGCGGAACACAGTCTTTTCAAAGGCATGCAATCGGCACATGTTTGCAAGGCGTATAATATAACCAAGTATATGCACCCAATTTAGGATTGAAGTCACTAATCACAGTCAGCGCACCTAGATAATCAAACACCAGCACCCTTAGGTTTTTTTTTTTTTTAAAACACACAGATCAGCCTACAAATATATCAAGTATATCAATAGTACCAAAAGTACAAGAGAACTGTCCATATTCACAGACAAAGCTCGCAATACTCACGTGTCCAATGGCCAAACCGTGTTCGGAAAGGGTCTCCTACACTGTTCAAGGGGTTTGGCTATTTAAATACGGACGCCAACTTGAAGCATGCGCAGCAAAATGAGTGCAAACACTGGCATGCTAACCATGTAAAACGGAAGTGAGCATGCTCCTGACTCACTTCCATTTGCAAGAAGCTCCGTAACCAAAAATAGCTGCATTCAATAAAATCGACATCTTGACCACAAGTTATAAACCCTTACATAAGGTGATCCGCAATTTAAGCATACGCCGATCTCAACGACTAAATCGTTTGTGAGTAATGCAGCAACTGCAGCTCAAAGCGATTTAGCCCACAATTCCATTAGTGATGATGACAAAAAACCGCCCGTTCCATAAAAACATACGCCAATTTCAGGGACTAAGCCATCTATAGTATACAGCAACTGCAGCCCATAATTCCATCAATAAAGATACCGTGTACACCCATCGGTGTCAACACGTATTTGCACCATAAGTAACAGTGTTCTTGCATAAGTATCTAGCAATATCACACAGCAGGTCTAAATGGACATGTTGTCCCAAGTACAAGTAAGCATGTCACCTCGGGCAATCACTCCTAATTCACTTAAGCTTTGCGAAAAAAGCACTGGCAACGAAATAATGCCATCCTCTTGAGCAAACATGCCAATAATGCCAGAGTTCAAAAGTCATGGTTAGGAACCAAGCCCATACAAAACAACAAGCGCGGCCGCTAAAGTGAAAGCGACCGCACTGTGTTTAATTAGTAACCTGATCCACGACGCGACGAGGAATGCAGCTGCACCCCTGCGGGCCGCTGGGAGTGAACATTTGAAGAAGAGGTGGGATATGCACCCGCCTTTGGCCATTTGCGTGCTTTCATTATTGAAAGACACACGCAAAGGCCAATAGAATGTGTGGGAGGAGTTAGACCCACATGAAGAAGTTTTGAGCGCTCACAAGAAGCCTCCCATAGAGCAGCGCATGCGCGCTGCGCTAGGCTCGACCTAAAAATGGTTCTTTAATTCAAACAGGCACTGAAATAATTGTCAGAACGTGAGCAGACACACTAGGTTACTGTGGTAAAGTCTGTATGAAAAAAGTAATCTATGTGGGCCCAGGGTCTTATGAGTTTTCAACTTTCAAATTGAGTCTCCTAGAAACAAAAAATGTAAAGCAAAGAAGGTTTATGGATCACTAGATGGAGCAGTATACTCCAATAAGTTGATTAACCAAAAATATGTTAGATTTACCTAGAAATACCCTAGGAGTTAAACATTTTCAAGGTCACCTTGTGGAATATCCGCAAAATATTATGTGTAAAGAATTTACATTCAGAATCCATAACATCTTGTGTGTCAATAATAAAAAAGCACCTTGATCACATTAGGTTTTTCACTCACGGTTTCTAAGAAAAACCATAAATTACAGAACTGATGTTATTCTGTGAAACATCCTTCAATGAAGTACTTACCAAGGGATATATTCCTTATGAAAGAATCTCCTGTTAGCTCAGTAGTGCTATGTGCTTTTTCTGACTCAACAGGAGAAGTCAGTCTGTCACTTTTCTGTACAACGGAAGCTGCACATATTTGAGACGGAGACTCTTGGTTCTTTGGTGAGCGAACTAAACTCTTTAATAAAAAAAAATTAAACACCAGAGGATTAGTTTAATAGACAATCAAATTAACTGTATTTCAGCTCAGTATAAAAACAAATAGAACTTTCAAACCATTTTAGGTGCCAGTTCTTCCCAATTTAGGCTGATAAACAAGTTAACTTACCTTCGGTAGAGTCTCTTTCTGGTAGAGACTATCTAATTGCAGATTCTTCACCATTTTAATATTTCCCCAGGCATTAGACTAGATCCAGAAACCTTTTAGCAGAACTTCTGCAGGCTGTCAGGTGGCACAGTACGGCGACACGGACGCCGTCCTGCTGGGGAAATGACGTGCGGAGCCAAAATAGTTGCCACTTATGCGCGCTGACGTCAGTTGCTTTTAAGGCTGTCCGCACCCTCAGACGTAGAGCCCCAGCATCCAATTGGCTTCACCCAGTCTTAGTGTGCAGATTCTGAGACTTGGGAACATTTTAATTGGACAAAGCCCATTTCACAAAACGGAGTCGGTGAGAAATCTACGGTTAGATAGATTCTCTACCGGAAAGAGTGTTACACTCTATAGGAAGATGGCTCTTTATATGATATACTACTAAGTGGTTACATTGTGCAAAGAGTCCAGAGATTCCACCAGAAGTGTACAGGGTTCAATGTAAACTCAAAGTGCTCTATTTATGGAAGAGTGGTCAAGCAGCCTTAGGCCTAACACAGAGGAGTGTAAGACATTTGTTATGCACACCGTGATTAATAAATGACATACGACTCAAAAAGGAGATCCACACCAATTTTTGAAAAATAAGCTGCTTTCAAGATTTATTTTAAGATCAAGGAATACGTCAAAAGGTAAGTACGTTTTTCAGAAAAAATACTTTTCACTTTAAAAAGTGGGCACTTAGTGCAATTTTCTGGCTTTGCAATGTGGGAGGAAAACAAGATTGCGGTTTTGCAGGTAAATATACAACTTACAGCCTTGGTTTTCAGGATGAAGAATCAGCACCAGACAAGGTTCAGGTAAGTAGCAAATCTGCACCTCCAACTCGGGATTTGGTGCCAATGTTATCCAATGGAGAAAGGAGATATTCAACGAGATGCTGCTCACAGGTGAGTAAAGCGGTTTGGTATCCCAGTCTCCGGGGGTTAGAGTAAGCACAGAAGGGGCCACAAGGCAGCACCAATCTTACACCCTCAGCGGCACTGGGGCGGCTGGGTACAGAGTGCCAACACAGCGTTGGGCGCTCAATGCAAGTCAATGGGGGAATTTGGTTTTGCAAAAAAGGCTGTAGGCTTGGGCCATGAGGCCGAGCAAAGAAAAACCACAGCTGCCCAGGTAAGTAGAGATGCTAGGGGACGTAGGGACACCATTGGTCGTGCTCCCCCAGGCCCAGGGGCTTTGGGTGCAGAGGAGTCGTTAGGTGTCAATAAAGTCTTATGGGGCAGGCCGTGGTCAGGGGAAGTCTTCGAGTTGAGGCTGCAGGCGTCGAGATAGAGTCTGGCAGGGGTTAGCCCACGATGGACTCTCTCTCACAAGCGTTGGGAAACCTTCACAAGGACCAGTGGGCCACTTGGACTCGGGCTGTGGGCGTCGGGTGCAGAGGTGGGTCAAGCTGTGGTTTCGTGGTTCCTCATAGCAGAAGTTTTTGTTCTTTAAGGTTGGTCTCTTCTGGACAGGTCCGCTGTCCACAGAAGATCTTGATCTTTGTTGAAGGCAGGCAGTCCTCCCAAGGCTTTAGAGGTCGCTGAGCTGCATGACGGGTCGTCTTTTGGCGCAGGATCGTCGAGGGCAGCAGACAGGCTGGTAGGGCTGGGGCCAAGTCAGTTGGTTTCTGCAGTCTTCCCTGCTGGTGCGGCTCTGTAGTGTCCGGCTCTTCTTAGGTCGACAGGATTCTGATTTCAGGGTCTCGGGAGCCACCTAAATACTAGATTTAGGGGCATTAAAGGGGAGTAACAGGTAGGGACCAATTGGTCCCTCACCTGGGGTGTCTACACCCACTATTATGCCACTATTATGAGGGGACATAGCTCTAGCCCTGATAAGTCACACCATCTTCAAGATGGTGGGCACTTAAAAATGGGGTTCACTGAGGGGTGGAGTTGGCGAAGGGGGGGCACACAATTCTTTTCTAGGTTCTCCCGCCAAAAGTGGGGTTTTGAACCGGGGGCTGCCACCTTCCATTCGGTCTGGTGCCCCGTCGGATCCATGCCCTGCATCAGTACTAAAGCAAATTCCAGAAGTTATAGGATCAACCCTTACACTATTGTTGAACAATATAATCACAACGGGCAAGTTCCCTAGCAATTGGAAGAAGGCTTCTATTCTTCCCCTTCTGAAAAAACCTACTCTTGACCCTAGTGACCCAAACAATTATAGGCCAATTTCAAGACTCCCGCTCCCTGCTAAGATTATTGAAAAGGCCATGAACACTCAGCTCAGCACTTTTCTTCTAACTAATAACCTACTAGACACATCACAATATGGGTTCAGAGCAGAACATAGCACTGAGCTGGCCTTAATCAAATCTACAGAGGAGATTCGGGAAGCACTGGACAGAGGAGGGAAAGCAATCTTGATAATGTTGGATCTGTCAGCAGCCTTCGACACGGTCCATCATGAAGTTCTGATGGACCGGTTGTCGGAAGTAGGAGTGCAAGGGACAGCTTGGAACCTCCTCCGGTCCTTTCTTTCTGGCAGATCGCAAACAGTGGAATTGGACAATCACAGTTCAAAACCTTTTTCACTCCCGTGTGGGGTGCCACAGGGATCATCGTTGAGCCCGATCCTATTCAACGTATATGTGATCTCTCTGGCGGGCCTAATCAAATCTTTCGGTTTTCAAATCACCTCTTATGCAGACGACACACAAATAGTGCTGTCAATTAGAGAAGGGGAAGAGAAGGAAACGGGGGCTCGCTTTCATGACTGCATGAGGGCCATCTCAGGCTGGATGTCATCCAACTGCCTAAAACTAAACTCAGGCAAAACAGAAGTCATCATTTTCGGTAACAACCCCAACATGTGGACACCTGATTGGTGGCCAGCTGAGTTGGGCCTCTGTCCTACTCCCACGCTGAAAGCAAAAACTTAGGGGTGATCATGGACAATAGGCTCTCTTTCAGTGATCACATAAGTTCGGTGGTTTCGGCCTGTTTCCGAATCCTGAGAATCATAAGGAAAATGAAGTTTTTCCTCCCTGATAACAGCCTCAGGACAGTGGTCACGGCCCTTATTATGTCTCGAATCGACTACTGTAACAGTCTCTGCTTAAACACCCAAAAACAGCACGTTAACAGGCTGCAAATTGTACAGAATGCCGCAGCCAGACTGCTTACTAGCACTCCCAAATTTGTCTCTGTAAAGAAGGAGTTAAAACAACTACATTGGCTCCCCGTGAAGCTAAGGGCACGCTTTAAGGCCCTTTGCGTAGCTTTTAAGGCCCTCAATGGAATTGGCCCCAACCCTCTGAGACTAAAGTTCAAATGGTATGTCCCCGCTAGAAACCTTCGGTCCTCGGGAGCGAAACAAGTCCCAGTTCCTCGGATCAAAAGAGCTAGCTGGGGGGGGCAGAAGCTTCATCACATGTACCTCCAAGGCATGGAATGAGCTTCCTTTCCATTTGAGGAACGCAGCGGATCTCCTCTCCTTCAGAAAGGGGCTGAAAACCTGGCTTTTTTCACAGTAATGTCCACTCACAGATGACAAGCAGGCCTGCCCAGCGCCAGGACACCCTAGGGTAACCGTGCGCTATACAAGCTTAAATAACATAACATAACTTATAGGGGTAATCTGAAGTTGTGGCAATTGTGGTATAGTTTTAGGGAAAGAACACAGATACTGGGAACCTGGACTGCAGGGACCCAATACACCTCAGTCAAAGTTGCATCAAAAGCCAGGCAAAAAGTGTGTGGGGGGTGGGCAGTACTGCAACAGAAGGAAAATGCTACTTACCAGTATGCATCTGTTCTTGGCATGTAGAGCTGTAGATCTGTATACTTGTGCATAGATCACCATCTGGTGTTGGGCTCGGATGATTGCAGTTTGTTTTTGTCTTGGAAGAGTCTTTGTAGTCACGAGATAGGCGACTCCTCCTCAGGACGATAGTGCGCATGGGCATCGACTCCATCTCCAGATTGTTTTCGCCATGAAGGGTTGTGATGGAGTTAGAAAGACATATAAATAATAATAGTAATAGAAAAAAGATGCCCATGTATAGTTATCTAAGTAAGATAATACTGGAACAGTTACAGGCAACCGGGGAGGAGGGTGGGCGTATACAGATCTACAGCTCTACATGCCAAGAACAGATGCATACTGTTAAGTAGCATTTTCCGTTCGAGGCATATGAGCTGTAGATTGTATACTTGTGCATAGACTATACAGCAGTAATCTCCTTAGCGGTGGCCACCTGTATCTGTTGCAGTAGTTTGAAAAAGTGTTTTTAATACAGCCTGGCCCACAGTAGCTGCTTGTTTTGCTTGCACATCTACACAATAGTGCTTTGTGAAGGTGTGTGGTGTAGACCATGTTGCTGCTTTACAGATGTCATCTATGGGGATGTTTCCTAAGAATGCCATAGAAGCCCCTAGTTTGCATGTGGAATGCGGTCTAGGAGGAACAGATAAAGTACGCTTTGCCTTTAGGTAGCATATCTGGATGCATTTAACAATCCACCTGGCAAGTCCTGATTTTGATACGGGGTTGCCCTTATGTGGTGGTGAGAAGGCTACGAAAAGTTGTTTGGTTTTCCTGAAAGTTTTTGTCCTTTCAATGTAGTAAAGGATAGCTCTTTTGACATCTAGTGTATGAAGAGCCCTCTCTGCCACTGAGTCTGGTTGAGGGAAAAAGACTGGTAGCTCAACAGACTGGTTAAGGTGGAAGGGAGAGATGACTTTTGGTAAGAATTTAGGGTTTGTCCTACGAATTACCTTGTTGTGATGTATTTGCAAGAAGGGTTCTTGTATGGTTAAGGCCTGGAGCTCACTAATTCTTCTGAGAGATGTGATTGCTACGAGGAAAGCTACTTTCCATGTGAGAAACTGTAGCTCGCTCCTATGCAAAGGTTCAAATGGGGGGCCCATGAGCCTAGTAAGGACAATGTTTAGATTCCATGAAGGAGCTGCTGGAGTTCTGGGAGGAATTATTCTTTTAAGGCCTTCCATAAAAGCCTTGATAGCAAGTACCTTAAACAACGACAAATGTTGTCTATTTTGTAGGTAAGCAGCTATGGCTGCGAGGTGTAACCGTATGGATGTGAGTGCTAGATTACAGTTTTGTAAATGCAAAAGGTAACAAATTATGTTCTGAATTGACGCATCTAAAGGATCGAGTGCATTGTTATTGCAGTAGATCACAAATCTTTTCCATTTGGCTGCATAGCAGGCTCTAGTGGTAGGACGTCTAGCCTCCTTAATAATATTTATACATTGTGGAGGTAGATTACGGTATCCAAACTCTAAGACTTCAGGAGCCAGATTGCTAGGTTCAATTGAGCTGGATTTGGGTGTCTTATTTGTCCATGGTTCTGCGTGAGAAGTTCTGGAGAAAGGTACAACTTTTGATGTGGGACTAGTGAAAGTACCAGCAGGGTTGTGAACCATCGTTGTCGAGCCCATGTTTTAGCAACCAGGATCATTGTGAGCGACTGTTGTCTAAGTTTTCGAACCACTAATGGAAGGAGTGGGAGAGGCGGAAAAGCGTACGCAAATTTGCCTGACCAGTTCATCCATATCGCATTGCCTTTGGACAATGGGTGTGGGTACCTGGAGGCGAAGTTTGGGCATTTTGCGTTTAAGTGTGTGGTGAACAGATCTATGTCTGGGTGGCCCCACTTGTGGAAGAATGGATGAAGAACTTGTGGATGAAGTTCCCATTCGTGAATCTGTTGTGTCTGACGACTGAGTAGATCCGCAATTTGATTATGTAGCCCTGGTAGGTGTTCTGCTAACATGTATATTTTTTGCGGAATGGCCCATCTCCATATGGTTTGCGCTAGGCGGGAAAGCTGCAGAGAGTGTGTGTGTCCCCCTGTTGTTGTATGTAGTACATTGCAGTCATATTGTCTG
The DNA here is from genome assembly GCA_963921515.1 of Calotriton arnoldi. Classification (NCBI taxonomy): domain Eukaryota; kingdom Metazoa; phylum Chordata; class Amphibia; order Caudata; family Salamandridae; genus Calotriton; species Calotriton arnoldi. The sequence continues at coordinate 1,323,972 of CAWUFW010000434.1, forward strand.
TCCTGACTAGGACTGCTTTGTGTACTAGATGTACCTGGAATGATTTTAACGCAAGGAAAATTGCCAGTAACTCAAAATGATTGATGTGGAGTAATTTTTGCGGAGGGGTCCATATGCCCTGAATGGTATAATGTAAGAGATGCGCTCCCCAGACGGTGAGCGATGCGTCCGTTGTTAGCACAATCTGTGGAACCGGGTCTATGAACTGCCGCCCCTTGGATAGGTTTTGTGTGTTCCACCACTGCAGAGAGCGATGTGTGCGGCTGTCCACCAACAGCAGATCTGTAAGCTGGCCCTGGGCCTGGTTCCACTGATGTGCCAGACATTCTTGTAATGGGCGCATTTGGAGTCTTGCGTAAGACACTATGAAAATGCAAGCGGCCATCATTCCTATTAGTTGCATGAACACTCGAGCTGGGAGTGAGTGTTGAGGTTGAAATCTTTTTATGAGAGCCTGGATGCTGTGTATCCTGAGTGGATTGGGATACCCGATGGCTTTTGTAGTATCTAGTGTAGCGCCCAGATACTGTTGTATGTGGGACGGTTGCAGGTGTGACTTGGTGAGATTTTTTGTGAATCCCAAGTCGTGCAGTAGCTGAACTGTTTTGTGTGTGTGTTGAACACAGTGGTTGTGTGAGCTGGCTGTTATGAGCCAGTCGTCTAGATAAGGGAACACATGAATGTGTTGTCTTCGCAAGTGTGCTGCTAATACTGCGAGGCCCTTTGTGAATACCGTGGGTGCTGTAGTTACCCCGAATGGGAGGACTTTGAACTGGTAGTGCTGACCATCCAGCACAAACCGCAGATATTTCCTGTGAGCAGGGTGAATGGGGATGTGAAAGTAGGCGTCCTTGAGATCTAGAGTGGAAAGGAAATCGCCCTGTTGGAGCAGTGGAAGGACCTGTTGCAGGGTGACCATATGGAAGTGGTTGGACTGTATGCACAAGTTACTAACTTGTGTAACGATATATCTGTAAGAGACCGTAGTTAGTGACAGATTCCTTACCTTAGAATATCCCCAGGCGTCAGGCTGGATCCGGAAAGTTTTTGCGTAGCAGTACCCTTGCGCGTCGGTAGGCGGCGTCTTGCGGCTCCGCGTCCGTCGTCGGCGTCGTGATGCAGGCGCCGCCCCTGCGCGCTGACGTCAGTTCTGTACACGACTTTCCACGCCAGGAACGCAGAGCCATGCAAGAAGCTGACATAGGTGTCTGAAAAATACTAGGGCCCTGAAAGGGATGTCCTTAACTCCTAGAAATCAGTTCGCAGAACGGGGAGGATGGGTGGGGCGGTAGGAATCTGTCACTAACTACTGTCTCTTACAGATATATCGTTACACAAGTTAGTAACTTGTGCATCTGAAAGAGACACGTTAGTGACAGATTCCTTACCTTAGAATAGATACCCCAGCAATACCAACCCCGGTGGTGGGTCTGCGAACAAAGATCAGACAAGGAAGTCCTGGAGGACAGAACGGCCAAAGAAGCCGTCCCTCCGGACCTGACTGTCAAGGCAGTATGCTTTGTAAACGTGTGCAGCGAGGCCCACGTAGCTGCCTGACAGATAACCGGCAGCGGAACACCGCGGCCCAAGGCCGTGGTAGCAGCCGTTGCCCTGGTGGAATGGGCACGCAGCCCAACAGGAGGCTCCTTCTTAGCCAAAGAATAGCAGGTCTTGATGCACAAGGTAACCCAGCGGGAGATGGTTCGTTTGTGCACCGCCCGACCTTTTGGCGCCCACGTAGCCAACAAAGAGCTGGTCATCCACCCGGAAGTGTTTTGTGCGGTCGATATAGAAGGAGAGCGCACGTTTTGGGTCCAGACGGTGGAGCCTCTCTTCCTCTCTGGAAGGATGCAGAGGCGGAAAGAAGGTAGGCAAAGTGATGGTCTGCCCAATGTGGAAGGCAGTAACCACCTTTGGCAAGAAGGACGGACGCGTCCGAAGAACAACCTTGTCTGGATGAACAGACAGAAAGGGAGGTTTGCAAGATGGAGCCTGGAGCTCACTCACCCGCCGAGCGGAGGTGATGGCCACCAGAAAGGCTGTCTTCAGAGTCAGAAGACGAAGAGGACAGTTATGTAGAGGCTCAAAGGGAGCGCACATTAAAAGGTAAGAACCAAGTTCAAGTCCCACTGAGGCATTACAAACGGAATAGGAGGGAAGAGGTGTGTAATGCCTTTTAAGAACCTGTTAACAACAGGGGACTTGAAAAGGGAGGGCTGATCAGGGAGCCTGAGGAAGGCCGAGATAGCACAAAGATAACCCTTGATGGTACCCAGGGCAGAACCCTGTTGGGCCAGAGAAAGAAGGAACAGAAGGACCTCAGAAAGAGGGGCAGAAAGGGATTCACAGCCTTTGCTGTGCACCATGCCACAAATTTGTTCCACCTGCAGGCGTATACCACCTTAGTGGAGGGACGCCTGGCTGCCAGAATCACATCACAAACTTCGGGAGGCAAGTCGAAAGGAATCAACTGCCGCCGCTCAATCTCCACGCAAGCAGGTGTAGACTGGACAGGTTCGGGTGGAGGACCGTCCCCTGCTGCTGCGACAGAAGATCCTCCCGAAGAGGCAGACGGATCGGGGATCTACGCTCATACTGAGTAGCTCGGGATACCAAACACTTCGAGCCCAGTCCGGAGCCACAAGAATGACTTGGGCCCGGTCGTGCCGAATCTTCTTCAACACTCTGGGTAGAAGTGGTATAGGCGGAAAGGCGTACAATAGACCGCAACTCCACTCGTGACGAAAGCGTCGCCGAGCGAGTGCCGCCTTGGAAATTCCAACGCGCAGAACTGATGACATTGCGCGTTCTCTTCGGTGGCGAATAGATCTAACCAAGGCTCTCCCCACTGTAGAAAGAGTCCTTGCGCCACTTCCGAGTGAAGACGCCATTCGTGATCCATCATGCACCTGCGGCTGAGTTCGTCCCGCCCTGGCGTTCAGGAACCTGCCAGGTGTTGGAACCATCAGGAACATGCCCTGATGTTCCAGCCATGTCCAGAGGCGCAGAGCCTCCTGACAAAGGGTCCACGACCCCACCCCGCCTTGTTTGTTGCAGTACCACATGGCGGTGGTGTTGTCTGTGAACACCTGCACTACCTTCCCTTTGACAGAGGGAAGGAATGCCTTGAGTGCAAGTCGGATTGCCCGGAGCTCCAGAAGGTTGATATGGAGCCGGGACTCCGCCGGAGACCAGAGGCCTCTGATCTCCGCCTCTCCCATGTGACCGCCCCATCCCAGAAGGGACGCGTCCGTCACAACTGTGTGCTCTGGCTGGGGAAGGGAGAGGGATCTGCCCATGACCCATTGCCGGTTCGAGAGCCACCACTGCAACTGTTTTGCAGTCCCCTCCGAGATCTGGACGTGATCGGACAGGTTGCCCTGGTGCTGCGCCCACTGGAACTTCAGGTCCCACTGCAGAGCCCGCATATGCCATCTGGCATGATTGACCAGCAGGATGCAGGAGGCCATGAGGCCCAGTAGCCTCAGGGTCATCCGTACCGAAACCCAGGATAAAGGCGGAAAGATCGGAATCATAGCCTGAATATCCCGGACTCGCCGTTCGGGAGGATAGGCCCGAAACTGCGTCGTGTCCAGAACTGCTCCGATGAAAAGGAGCTGTGGAGAAGGAATCAGATGCAACTTCGGCACATTGATGGAGAACCCCAGCGAGTGCAGGAGTTCGGCCGTAGTCTGGAGGTGGGAGGCGACTGCCTGGGACGAGCCCGCCTTCAGCAGCCAGTCGTCGAGGTAGGGGAAGACTGAAACCCCTGCCCGGCGCAGATGAGCTGCGACCACCGCCATCACTTTCGTGAACACCCGAGGGGCACTGGTAAGGCCAAAGGGGAGCACAGTGAACTGAAAATGCTCGAGGCCTACCGTGAACCGAAGGTAACGCCGGTGGGCCGGCAGGACGGGGATGTGGAAATAGGCGTCCTACAAGTCCAACGCTACCAACCAGTCTCCAGGGTCGAGGGCAGTCAAGACCTGAGCTAGGGTGAGCATCTTGAACTTCTCCTTCCGGAGGAAGCGATTGACGTTCCGGAGGTCCAAGATAGGACGCATGTCCTCCTTGTCCTTTTGGGCACCAGGAAGTAGTGGGAGTAGCAACCACGCCCTACTTCTTGGGTCGGAACATGCTCGATGGCCCTCTTGGCCAAGAGGGCCGTGACTTCCTTCTGCAGAAGTACCAAGTGATCCCCGGACATGCGGTGGAATTGAGGTGGCATGGCTGGGGGTGGTCTCGAAGGGGAGGGAGTAGCCCTTCGGACAATGTCCAAGACCCACCTGTCCGAGGTGATGGGACGCCAGTGGTGAAGGTGATGGCGGACCCTGCCCCTACTGGCGTGCTGTGCACCTGAAAGGAGGGACTAGGAGGGCTTGGAGGCCGCGGACGGGCTGGAGGTGGTGGCCTGACCCGCACGCTGGTTGTCCGAACCGCCACGGCGGTATCCACGTCCCTGGCCACGCGAAGACGCCTGCTGCGCGGGCCGGTGGCTGGGCTGCTGACGTGACTGGGCGCCCCTTCCGTGGCCACGATAGGGGCGAAAAGCAGAAGGTAGCGGAGGGCGTGTAGCAGAAAGGCCCAGGGACTTGGCAGTAGCCCGTGAGTCCTTAAAGCGCTCCAACGCATGGTCTGCTTTGGAACCAAAAAGACCGACTCCATCAAAGGGCATGTCCATGAGAGTATTCTGGACATCCCCTGAAAAACCAGTGGTTCTCAGCCAGGCGTGGCAACGCAGCGCCACCGTCGTTGCAATAGATCTGCCCAGCGAGTCGGCGGTATCAAGGCCACATCGTATGGTGTATTTGGCCGCATCCCTTCCTTCCGCAATGGCGCGGGAAAGCAGTGTCTGGACCTCCTCAGAACACTGTGGCAAAACAGTCGCCACCGAATCCCACAAGGAGTGGGTATATCGGCCCAAAAGACAAGCGGTGTTGATGGACCGCAAGCCAGCACTGGAGGAAGAAAACCCTTCTTCCCAAATTGATCCAGGCGTTTGGATTCCCTATCCGGAGGGGCGGTAGGGAAGGCGGTTTGGGAAGCGGAGGCTCCGACAACCAAGCTCTCAGGAGTGGGGTGGACAGAGAGAAACAAGGGGTCGCCCGGAGCTGGGCGATGGCGTCGGGACACGTTCCTATCCACAGGAGCCCCTGTGTTGGGCTTGGACCAGGCGCCCAAAAGAACGTCAGTTAGTGCATCGTTAAACGGCAGCCAAGGAGGAGGCTGCCGGCTGAAGCACTTCTGTCAAGAGATTAGTCTTGACCGTCACCGTAGGGAGTCGGAGATGTAAGGCTCCAGCTGCCCTACGCAACACCGTTGCAAAATTGGCTCCCTCCTCCGTAGCCACGGGAGGAGACAGCATGCCAGTGTCAGGGAAGTATCTAGACCACTGGCATCCCCTAGTTCCTCTGCCCAGTCCTCATCATACTGACACTGCTGTGCCAGAGGGTCCTCAGACCCCTCCCAGTCCTCCTGGTCCTCCTCCGGTTCAAAATAAGGAGGAGGAGGGACATTTGGGACCCAAGGTCCCATCGGCGCCGGAACCGGCGTCGAGCGACGTCGGTCCGGCTCCATGTCCGGAGCCGGAGAGTACATGGGGACGACGCCGCCCGGAGCCCCGGGCGGCGTCAGGAACGGCACCGGAGACATCGATGGGGGTTGCGGTACCACCGGAGCCGGGATCGAGGCCGGGGCCGAAGCCGGGACCGAGGCTGGAGGCACGAGCGACGCCGGGACCGGAGTCGTCGGCGACGCCGGGGCAACCCCATCAGGGCCCGCGGGGCCCGAAGGCGCACCGGAGGGACCTTGAGGCCCGAAGAGGCGGGCCATGGCCGACAGGAATTCCTGTACTTGGCCGGATCCGCCCCGAACCCGGGAAGGACGGGTATTGCAGGGGCGACTCCACAGGCATGTCCGGGGCCGCGGGGACGGTGCCGGGAGGGGCCTCAGCCGAGTCGCGAGATCGGCGAGGCGAAGTCCTAGAGCGATGATGCTTTTGGACTTCTTGTGCTTAGACTTACCGGACGACGAAGACTTGGATCCCGACAACCGGTGAGGACTCCGCGACCGACCCTCGACCTCTCACGCGACCGGGGCTTGGTGTGGCGCAGAGCCGACTGCCGGGCCTCGAGGAGCTTTCGAGACCGCTCTCGCAAAGCTTTCGGCTGAGGGCCCGGCAGTCGGAACACGACTTCGTGTCGTGGCCTCGGCCGAGGCAGAAGAGACACTCCAGATGCGGGTCTGTGATGGACATCATCCGAGCACAGGCGTCGCAACGTTTAAAGCCGGGCATCCCTACGACACCTTGGAGTCGATTAGAAAGAAACAGTGAAAAAATTCACCCAAAAAGTTAGTCAAAAATGACTAGGGCACTGCTCTTCCCGGATCTGCGCTTGCTGGCGCGGAAAAAGAAGAACTGACGCCAGCGCGCAGGGGCGGCTTCTAAGTACTGCCCGCGACGTCATCCCGGCGATCACGACGCCGACGACGGACGCGGAGCCGCACGACGCCGCCTACCGACGCAGCAAGGGTACTGCTACGCAAAAACTTTCCGGATCCAGCCTGACGCCTGGGGATATTCTAAGGTAAGGAATCTGTCACTAACGTGTCTCTTTCAGATGTACAGGTTTAGTATTCTGAGGTCTAATATTGGCCTCAGAGTACCGTCCTTTTTTGGAATGAGAAAGTAAAGGGAGTATACCCCTGAGCCTTTCTGATGTAGGGGGACTGGTTCTATTGCTTGCTTTTGTAAAAGGGAGGCAATCTCCTGTTTGAGAAGTGTTAGATGTTCCGTGGACATCGGTCGATGCCTGGGAGGCACGTTTGGTGGAGTAGAAGTGAGCTCCAGGCAGTAACCATACTGGATAATTTGTCTCACCCACCTGTCTGTGGTGATGGAAAGCCACACAGGTAGGAACTGTGATAGTCTTCCCCTGACCGGTGTGGAATGGTCTGGGGGGAGCGTAGGGAAGTCACTGCTTTGAGGCGGGGAAGGTGTGGGTATTGTTACAGCGACCTCTTCCTTTGTTATTATTACCCCTGTAGCCCCCTCTAAAATATCCTCTGCTAGGGGAAGATTGAGTGGGACTTTTGTATGAAGAGGTGTTGTCTGTGCCACTGGTTTTTAGAGGCGCCCCTGTAAGTGGAGCGACGAAAAGACCCTCTATTTGCCAGAAATTGTAAGGCCCCCATGGACTTGGCTGTTTCTGTGTCCTTCTTCATTTTCTCTAATGATGTGTCTACAGAAGGGCCAAATAGATGTTGCAGGTCAAATGGCTGGTTAAGAATTTTGGACTGCACCTCCTGTTTAAAGCCAGAGATGCGCAGCCATGCATGCCTGCGCAGCAGAACGCTTGTATTGACTGCTCTGGATGCTGTATCTGCTGCATCCAAAGCACATTTGATGGAGGTATTAGTGATGGTTTTTTCCTCCTGTATAAGGTCGTTGGCTTTGGCCCTATACTGGTCTGGAAGGTGCTGTATAAGTGTCTCCAGCTCATCATAATGCGCCCTGTCATACCTGGCGAGTAAAGCATGGGCGTTGGCAATGCGCCAGTAATTGGCTGCCTGAGACGCGACTCATTTGCCAGATGCGTCCAGCAGTTTTGACTCCTTGTCTGGAAGAGGGGCCTCCCCTGTGGATTGAATATTAGCCCGTTTACGGGCATTTGACACTACAAGGGAGTCTAAAGGGAGTTGTCCTTTAATATAAGCTGGGTCGTTTGGGGCTGGCTTATATTTTTTGTCAATGCGTGGGTTGATTATCCTAGCCCTGACTGGGTCTTTGAAGATTTCTGGGGCATGTTTAATCATGCCTTTTAACATTGCAAGGTAGTGGACGACTTTGAGTGAGTAAAAGTTTCCATTAAGAAATCTTCTTCCGCAGGTTCTGAGTGTAACTCTACCTGGTGGTACTTGGCTGCCCTGTCTATCAGTTGTGCAAAGCCAATGTTGTCATCTGGTGGGGATGGTTTGGATGGGTATGAGTCTGGCTCAGGTATATCTGGGATATCATGATAATCATCCCAAAGGTCTTGTGGTGGGATGTTATGTATGATATCATTATCCTCTTGGAAATGCCCATCACTGTGGTCATCCCCACCCCCAAAGTCCTGTTCATCCTGTTGAAGGGCAGGTGAAGAAGGAGATGGGGAAGAATTAGGAGAAAGATGTATAGGTGGAAGGTTTTGAATGGGATTGATAGGTCTAACAGGAGAAGTAGCAATGTTTTTCCTCTTTAAAGGTATCTCAGGTGGGTCTGGCACGGCCAATGCCCTCTTTTTTGGTGGAACTGTGGTCACCTGACCTGTATGAGGGTCAATGCACAGAGTTTTCTGCTTTGGATTCAATGGATCTGGCCGAAAACGTTCTTCGGAGTCGTCCGGTTTTTTCGGCACCGAGGGTTTTGGGTCCGAGTGGTGCTTTGACTTAGCTTTGGGAGTGGTAGAACTGTCCTTAAGCTTTGTCAGAGTCTTTAGTTGTGTGGCAGTTTTCGGCTCCGAAGGAGTATGGTGTTTCTTCGGAACCGAGGACTTGTCTTTGTGCTGCTTCGGTGCCGAAGTGGTGGGCGTGGAGGCCGACTTCGGTGCCGATATAACAGGGCGTGGCCCTGTGCTTGACTTTGATTTTTCTTTCGGTGCCGAGGAGTGTTTTTCAGCACCGGTATGTGGCTGACTCGGTCCCGAGCCGCCTGAAGGCTTTTCTTTTTGCTTTGGAGCCGGGCCCGGGGACGGGGCATCCGAAGACTTATCTCGGTGTTTGCCTGAGCCCGAAGGCGTCACCGAAGCCTTTTGTGTTTTTACTGGGAGAGGAGCGTCGAGTTCAGTACTCACAGTTCGTTGTCCTGGAGTAATGGGCTGATCTTCTGCATCGGAGTCGTCTGCCTCGGAAACGCTGATGTTTCCCTCTTCGGATTCCTGTTGGATTTTGGCATTGAAGATGTCGTCTGGCGCCGAGGAAGTTGATCGAGCCATCGTGTGACGTCGAGCCCGGCGATCACGTATGGTCTTCTTCGATCGAAAGGAATCGCAGGCCTGGCAATCCATGTCCTCGTGCTCTGGAGACAAGCAAAGGTTACAGACCTCATGGAGATCTGTGTGTGGAAATTTAGCACCACACAAAGGACATTTCTTAAATGGAGTTCTTTCCATTTACTGCAGGGCCTGATGGCGCAGGTAGGCCCAACGGCCCGCGTCGACGACTGGAATCGAAGGTCTTGGTGGATATTCCTTGGATGCGCAACGAAGGGGAACTCGAGCGAAACAATACCATCGAGCGGTGAAGGATTGCGCGTCGAAGGGGGATCGAATACGACACCGACTCGGAGCGCAACGTTTTACATCCGAACCCGATGGCGGAAAAAAACAATCTGGAGATGGAGTCGATGCCCATGCGCACTATCGTCCTGAGGAGGAGTCACCTATCTCGTGACTCCAAAGACTCTTCCAAGACAAAAACAAACTGCAAACATCCGAGCCCAACACCAGATGGCGATCTATGCACAAGTATACAATCTACAGCTCATATGCCTCGAACACCCAGTTTCCTACACTCTCCATTTGAATAGATACTAAAGCCATACCTATTCGGAGGTGGGTCTGTGAATTGGCTCACACCAAAAAGTCCTGTAGGACCCAGTGGGCAAAACGCCCCTCTTGGTGAACCTGGCTGTCCAGACAGTAATGCTTCGTGAACGTATGGAGGGACGTCGATGTAACCGCCTGGCTGCTTCTTAGCCAATGCATACCCAAGCTTGATACAGAGCACGATCCAGCCCACGATGGTCCATTTCTGCATGCCTTTGCCTTTCTTTCTTCCGTGAACCCAAAGAAGAGCTGATCATCCACTCTGTTCTCTGGACCGATAGATGTAAAAGCTCATCCCTCTCTTAAGAGTCTAGAAGACGGAGTCTCTCCTCCTCCGCAAAAATGCCAGCAAGGTGATGTTTTGACCGACTCACCACTTTTGTAAGAATGGATGTCAGAGTTTGCAGGACCAGTTTGTCTGGAAAGAAGGTATTATACTGTGGGTTGATGAAGAGTTTGGAGCTCACCCACCGTGCTGATGTTATGGCAACAAGAAACATGGTCTTAAGGGTGAGGAGGTGCTAAGGACAGCAGTGCAGTGGCTCAACGGGAGTGCACATCAATTATATGAGCACCAGATTAAGATCCCAGTGCGGCATAACTAAGAGAGAAGGAGGAAACAAATAGTGGGGTCCTTTAAAAAATGCATCACAACATGTGATTTAAATAGTGAGGGCTGGTCAGGCAACCATAAGAAGGATTAAAGAGCCAAAAGGTACTCTTTTTTTGTGCCCAAAGCGAAGCCTTGTCGGGCGAGGGACAGAACAAAAAAATAAAACATTAGATAACCTGGCCTGGAGAGTGTCTATCAGTCGTGCACTGCACCAAACCATAAATTTACCCTGACAGGCGTACACAATTTTGGTCGAGGGATGCCTGGCTGCCAAGATTACATCAACCACTTCCAGAGGAGGATCAAAGGTGTTCAGCTGTTACCGCTCATTCTTCAAGCATGAAGGTGAAGATTGCAGAGGGCTGGTGCAGGACCCTGCCCCGTTGCTGCGACAGCAGATGCTTCCAGAGGACAGTCTGAATGGAGGACAGATGCTTATGCCTAGGAGCTCCAGATACCATACTCTCCACACCCAATGCGGTGCTACTAGGATGATTTGGGTCCAGATCTTTAGAACTGTAGGAGCCCAAGTCCCACCATAGGAGGTACGAGTCTCAAAGAGAGAGAGAGACATGTTGGAACTCCAACGTGCAGAACTGCTGACATTGCATATTCTCGGAGGAGGCAAAGAGATGGAGTTAAGGTTCTCCAATTGCGCAGATGAGACCTTGACCCGCCTCTGGGTGTAACTGCAAGTCATGATGCACTAGGCGTCTGCGGCTGAGTTTGTTTGCCGTGGCATTTAAAGATTGTGCTGGGTGCTTCAGCACCAGAAAAACCCCTGATGTTAGACATTTCCAGAGGCACAGTGTCCACAACCCCACCTCACCCTTTTATTGCAATATCACATGATGGTGGCGTTGTCTGTGAGCACCTTCAACAGCCTTCCCTTGAGGGCAGGAAGCCTTTCAATGCCAAACGGATAGCTTGCAGAAATAGATGTGGAGCCGGGCCTCTGCTGGAGAAGAATGGCCTCTTAACGCCGCCTCTCAAAGGTGGTCGCCCCACCCCAGAAGTGATGCACAGGTCACCACTGTCAGCTCTGGGTGGGATAGGGAGAGGGGTCTGCCACTGACCCAGTCACAGTCAAGAAACCACCACAACATGTTTTGTGAAGTCTCCTGTGTAATTTGGACATGGTCAGAATGGTCCCCTTGATGTTGGGGCCACTGAGACTGCATATGCCACTTGGCGTGCTTGACCAGCAGGAGGCCATTACTCCCAGCAGCCTCAGTCGACCTCACTGAAATCCAGCACCGAGGCTGAAAGATCGGGATCATAGCCAGAATGTCCAGAACTCTCCTTTCCGTGGGAAACGCATAAAACCGGACCATGTCCAGGATGGCTCAGATTAAAGGGAGCGTCTGAGAAGGAATCCGGTGTGACTTTAGCACGTTGATAGTGAACCCCAAGGACGTCAGGAGAGTCGCTGTAGTCTGGAGGTGGATGACTACTGCTTGGGGCAAGTCCACCTTCAGGAGCCAGTTGTCAAGTTAGGGGACGACTGGGACCCCCTCACCTCCTTAAGATGTGCTGCCACCACCGCCATCACTTTCGTGAAAACCTGAGGTGCACTGGTGAGACCAAAGGGGAGCACAGCAAACTGAAACTGGTTATGTCCCACTATGAACCACAGATGTACCTTTGGGCCCACAGAACTGGAATGTGAAAATAAGCATCCTGCAGGTCCAAAACTACCATCCCGTCTCCAGGGCCAAGGGCAGACAAAATTTGGGTCAGAGTGAGCATCTTGAACTTGCCCTTCCGAAGGAAGGCATTGAGAGGGCGAAGGTCTAAAACAGGACAAAGGCCTTCGCCTTTCTTTGGCATCAGGTAGTAGCAGGAGAAAGGAAAAGTTACGCACCTGTAATCCTAGTTCTCTTCCTCATCAAAGTCACTGAACAGTCCAGCTCGTGTAAGGAGATCCTGGAGCACTTTTAAAATGTATACATTTATGTATAAAAAACTTTGTACATAGTACCTTACATATATGTCTGCAGCCTTAAGAAAGGAAAAGAATGGCCAGATTACATTGGATTTTCATTTGAAAAAGAAACCAGTTACATACATATGTGTCATTGACAAAAACGTGCCATAGAAAATCTTTCACAAACCTTTTTTAAAAGGAAAAGGAAAGGGAATAGGCTGCCATGCAAAGCATATTAGAGAAAAACTGCCACTGTACTTTTAAGAACCTCACAGTACAACCTGTATCCCATCATACTTCACAGGTGATAGTTAGGTCAGGTTATTTTTACGAAAATCACGAATTGTGGGGGAGACAATTGTAGAAAACTGTAATAGTTCCTGTCCATGGAGGTGGGAGGATTGCGCATTACTTTGATGAGGATTCCCCTGTAAGAGAACAAGGATTATAGGTGAGTAACTATTGCTTCTCTTCCAGGGAATCCTCATCAATAGTCATAAGCACTGAATAGAATAACAAGCCCATTGCACAAGTGGACATGAAATAAAACAGCTCCAGCAATCACCCAAAAAGGTTCCTCAAAGAAGCCTGCCCTAATTGAGTATCTGCTTCAAGTCTAAATCTAGACAGTAGTGTCTAGAAAAAAGTATGAACAGATCTCCAAGTAGCAACTTTCCATATTTCTGAAATGGTAACATTTCTAAGAAGAGCTATAGTTGCAGCCTTTCCCGTGTGGAATGTGCTTTAGGTATGCCAAGTAGGGGCTTCTTAGCTAGTTAGCATGAAGAACAAGTTACTTACCTTCGGTAACGCTTTTTCTGGTGGATACAGTATCTGCCTGTGGACTCCTCACCTTTTGAATTACCCCTTGCGCAGCATTCCACAGAAACGTTTTTTTTCATAGCTCTCCCACGTCGACGAGGACATCACAATGGTACGGCTCCGATCGCAACTCCGAGTGACGTCATCGGAGCCATAAGAAGACCTCGTCGGCGTGCTGGCGTCAGTTCCACCCATTTTTTCCCGTGCCTTCGAGGCGAACAGGTGAACCGACATTTCACAAGTATACACAGTATACAATATATGCACAAATATACACAGTATATGATTCAAAGAAGAAAGGAAACAAGAAATTCTAAAATATAGACATTTCCTAGTGACAAGCACTCTATCATTCCAAATGGAAAAGAAATACAAAAATGTCATACCCAAAAATTCTTTTTGGGTATAAGTAGGCAGACAACAGGGAGGCGGGTGGGCTAGTGAGGAATCCACAGGCAGATACTGTAGCCACCAGAAAAAGCATTACCTATGGTAAGTAACTTGTTCTTCTGAAGGATACATCTGCCTGTGGATTCCTCACCGTTTGAATTGAATCCCCAAGCAGTCCCTCTCCCGGAGAAGGGTGTCCGCCTACCTATACCAAGAAATCCTGTAACACAGAACGTGCAAAGTGGCCGTCCCTCTTCACCTCTGAGTCTAAGCAGTAATGCTTCGCAAAAGTGTGGAGGGAGGCCCAAGTTGCCGCCTTGCAGATGTCTACAACAGGGACACCTCTAGCCAAAGCCGAAGACGACTTCGCTCTAGTGGAATGAGCTCGAATACCTTCAGGAGGCTCCTTCTTGGCCAAGGCGTAGCAGATCTTGATGCAGAGGATGATCCACCTGGACAGCGTTCACTTGTGGACAGCCTTAGCCTTCTTTTTTCCCACATATCCAATGAAGAGCTGGTCGTCCAGCCTAAAGTTTTTAGACCTGTCCAGGTAGAAGCTGACCGCCCTCCTAGGGTCCAGGCGGTGAAGTCTCTCCTCCTCCTTAGAAAGGGGAGGGGGAGGATAGAAAGTGGGTAGAGTGATAGATTGCCCTAGGTGGAAAGGAGTGACCACCTTAGGCAGGAAAGCAGCCCTGGTCCTAAGAACCACCTTATCTGCATGAATAGAGGTGAAAGGAGGCTTAGAACTAAGAGCCTGTAGCTCACTATCCCTCCTAGCCGAGGTAATCGCAATCAAAAAAATTGTCTTGAATGACAGGAGCCTCAACGGACAACTATGTAGAGGCTCAAAGGGGGACCCCCATCAGGAAAGTAAGAACTAAGTTTAAATCCCACTGAGGCATGATAAATGGAGTGGGAGGAAACCTGTTAGTGAGACCCTTAATTAATCTTATGACTATAGGAGACAAACAAAGAGGGTTGGTCTGGTAAGCAAAGAAGGGCCAACAAAGCAGACAAGTAGCCTTTAACAGTTGCTACAGCACAACCTTGTTGAGCCAAGGAAAGAGTGAAACTCAGAATATTAGATAAATGGGCCTGCAAAGGATCAATTGATCTCTCTCCACACCACTTGGCCCACCTACCAGAATAGACAGATTTGGTGGAGTGTCTTCTGGACGATATTATAACATCCACCACATCCGGTGGGAGAGAGAAAGAACTTAGGTTGCCCCGTTCAATCTCCGGGCATGAAGGTGCAGACTCTGGAGGTGGGGGTGTAGAACCTGCAACTGCGAGAGGTCTGCCCTGAGAGGGAGATGGAGCGGAGGGTGCGATGAGAGGTGAAGTAGGTCTGTGTACCACACCCTTCTTGGCCAATCTGGGGCAATCAATATGACTTGGGCCCGGTCTTGGCGAATCTTCCTCAGAACCCGGGGAATAAAGGGTATGGGAAGGAGCGCGTAAAGAAGCTGTGAGCCCCAATCTAACTGAAACGCGTCCCCCAAAGCTCCCCGCATAGGATACTGGAGGCTGCAGAACGACTGGCAGTGCACGTTCTCGTAAGTGGCAAACAGGTCCAACCGAGGAAACCCCCACATCCTAAAAATGTGATGGACCACCTCCGGATGAAGACGCCACTCGTGATGTGGCCAAGTACTGCCGATTGAGACTGGCTGCACGCACATTCAGCACCCAGGCCAGATGATTTGCAATTACACAAATGTGATGGCCCTGAGCCCAGGACGAGAGACGCAGAGCCTCTCTGCAGAGATGATACGACCCTACTTCTTCCTGTTTGTTTATGTACCACATTGTGGTAGTGTTGTCAGTCAGGACCTGAACTGACTGACAGGGCCGGTGTGAGAAGTTGGCCTGGTATATGCTGTTCACTAATTAAAGTGGACACCTTGCACCAGGGCAAATCGACTCTTATGGTAGATAGGTTTAAGACAACCTTTTAAAGAAAGCTATCCTAGTGGTAGCTGTGGAGAGCAGCCTTCAGGCTAAGTCTCGGAGGAATGTAAAGCAGCTTGTTTTACCATATAATCTCTTGAATCACCAAATGAAAAGACACCACACAGGTATATATATCAAATATATATGTATTTATTTCTAAATAACTCTCGACTAATCTCTTTATGAGATTAGAAGACAAACATATGCACAAATCAACGTTTCACAATAAGTTAAGCACAAAATATGGCTGGGGCCCTAGGGGCGTACCAGACCATATACTAAGTAAGAGACTTAGGGACAACGACTTGCAGGGAGACAAGGCCTAGGGCCTTCAGAAGTGCTGGGGCCTCACGAAACCACCCAAGGCAGGTAAGTAAAGGACCCACGGGGGACGCGTGCAGTGTAGATACACAGGCGCGGATCGCCGTTGACTTCAATGGGGCAAGTCGCGGTTGGAAATAAAGAGTTTTAGGATACTTCTATAGAACCTACAAGCAAGTCACTTACAGGGTAAGTCGTTCTAGGGCCCACACCCACAGGAGCACCGTAGTGCTGGAGTTACCTCACCCAGGGAAGCCGGGTGCACAGGTGTCCTTTGGTGTCGGGTCGCGGCGTCGTTTTCAATGGCGAACAAAGAAGGCTTGCTGCTTGCGGGAGCTGAAGTGTCCGGTGGAATCCAAGCCTGGATTCTGAAGAAGGATGACCTGAAAGCAGAGGGGACAGTGTTCAAAGTCACTTGGCAGTGACTCGGGGCAAGGAAGATGGATGCCCACCGTCGCCGAGTGATTCAGGTCGCTTTGCGGGTGCCTTGACTCTTCAGCCACGTGGTCCAGGAGGCGTCGACGACGACCAGGAGCTGGATTCGGTGTGTCCCTCGACGTCTGCAGCTGACTGCGGTGTCGGCAACTCGATCGGAGCCAACAAGCCTTGGCAGCCGCAAGTCTCGGGAGATGAAGAAAAGTCGATGGCGCAGACCAGCAAGGTCTGTGGAACTCACCCAGCGAGGGTAAGTCAGGGCAGGCCTGGAGCAACCAGGGGAGCCCTTTGGTTTCTTTAAGAAGTCTTCTGGGGACCCACAAGCCAGCGGGCAAGGGATCGTGAAGACACCTCGGGCGGAATCACTCAACAGGGGCCCACGGTCACTCGGGACAGTGTAGGCCTCTGATCTTCGGAGGGATTCCTGCTGGAGGTCGGGACCACACGTGGTCCAAAGCACAGGTTCGTAGAACGTTGTGAAGGGGTTGCACTCGACAATAGTGCACGGTACCCAGGGGTCGCGGTTCCTCGTTACTCGTGGGGTCCACTTGCCTCAGCTTCGCTGGGGACTCACGATGGCCTGGGAGAGGTCAGGAAATCCACTTCCTGGGCTGCAGGGACTTCGGACTCCGGCGGGAGCGGCGTAGTTTGCGACCGTCGTTGTCGTTTTTGGTGCCTGCCAAGCAGGGGAGTCACTCCTTGACTCCAAGGGAGATTCTTCTGTCTTCCAAAGGTAGTGGAACGTCGAAGGGCCAGGATTCTTCTGTAGAGCGTCGTCCAGGGGTTATCTGCCTTGCAATGGCAAGGTTCCCCTCTTATACTGAAAAGAGGGGATGGACTAGCTCTATGACCCCACCTATGGGAGGGTCAAGGGAGGGGTGGCTACACCCACTTCCCTTTGTCCAGTTTCGCGCCAGAGGAGGGGCAGGTAGCCCCTGAGCTGGTTTGAACTGGCATATGCACAGAGGAGCCTTCTGCTCCCCCAGTGCAGGACTTCAAAGCACTCTAAGAGTGCACCCACCCAGCCCCAATACACTAAACCCTGTCTGGGAGGTGGTTACACCTCCCTGTGACAGGATGCCTATTGTTGGGCTTCCTCCACTGCGAGTTTCGGTCATCAGCAGGAGGGCAGCCCAGTGTCTGTGACTGGTGGCATCCATTTTGTGATGCCAGGGCTCTTTAGGATTCTA
The DNA here is from genome assembly GCA_963921515.1 of Calotriton arnoldi. NCBI lineage: Eukaryota > Metazoa > Chordata > Amphibia > Caudata > Salamandridae > Calotriton > Calotriton arnoldi. The sequence goes on from CAWUFW010000434.1 coordinate 1,341,213, forward strand.
CCGCGTTTCCACAGCAGGTACATGTCTTATCCCTCTAGAAGGGTGGAATGCTACCCCCGCCGCCAAGATTGGCGGGGGTAGTATTCCAAGATGTTTGACACCAAACACGACATGTTTTGATGCAGCCATTCCAAAGTTAGCATTTACAGCGAGGATATAATGCACTTAATAGTATATGGTTTAACCGCATCCACAAACAGCACCAGAGAATAGACTCTGAGAGCTGCAGAGGGGCCCTGCTCAGGCAGAGGCACCCCCTCACATAGAAGCCAAGCACCCTGCCCTCAGGATTGATAGGGCCTGCCTTAGGGGTGACTGATAGGTTTATATGTGTGTGCAGGAGAGATATAGGAAACCTATATCTCAGTGAGGGGTGCTAGCACCACCTCACCCAGGCTGCAGTAGCAGGCCTGCGGTGTCAGATTTAGACTGCTTCCCAGGGGTGGCATAATACATGCTGCAGCCCCTGGTAGGCCTGTGAAGTACCTATGCCCTTGGCACCTAAAGTACCATATACTAGGGACTCATAAGGCACCACAGTATCCAATCACTAGTGCACCTAGAGTGCACTCCATGTCGTTTAGAGAGAGCAGATAGACTGGGGCCCTGAATAGCAGGGTCCCAGTCCAACTAAGTCATAAACCAGCAAAACACCAGGAAAAAAGTGGGGGCAACCATATAGTCAGATTCCACCTTCCTACAGCCGGACTGGCCATAACGGGCACCGGGCGTTTCCCCGGTAGGCCGCTAGGGTGGGGGGCGGTTTTGGGTCCCTGAGGGGCCGTTTTTGTTACCGGGGGTCGGCAATATCGGCCCCCTGTAACAAAATCGGCCGAAACCGGCCCTCGCAAACTGCTCGGCTGCACTCCCCCTCATCCCAGGGGGGGCCGGCTGAGCAGTTTGCCAGGGCCGGTTTCTGTTCCCAGTCCGGCCTGCTGACTGATCGCGAAGGAAGGGAAGAAAGGCCTTGAGAACCAAACGTATCACCCGCAATTCTAGAAGATTGATGTGAAGCAATCTTTCCTCTGGAGACCAAAGATCCTTGATCTCCAGATCCCCCAGATGAGCACCCCACCCCAGAGTGGAGGCATCCGTTATCACTGTGGCCACCAGAGAAGGAGGCTGAAACGGCTTCCCTTGAGACAGGCTGCCTGGAACACTCCACCATAACAGCTCTGCTGCAGTGTCTCTGGAGATTCTGACCACCTCCCTGAGATCCCCGTTGTGTTGAAACCACTGCCTGTGGAGGCACCACTGGAGTGCCCTCATGTGCCAGCGTGCATGTTGACCAACAGAATGCAGGAAGCAAACAGACCGGGCAGGCGCAGAACCTTCAGGACTTGAACAGCCGCTCCATTTTGAAACATTGGAATCATAGCTTGGATGTCTAGAATCCTCTGAGGAGGCGGGAAAGCACGACTCACAGTAGTGTCCAGTACTGCCTCGATGAACAGGTTGCGCTGAGAGGGCACCAGGTGAGATTTGGGTATATTTATCGAAAAACCCAAGTCGAAAAACAGCTGTGTTGTTACTTGCAGATGATGAAGCACCATCTCTGGTGACTTTGCCTTGAGCAGCTAGTTGTCCAGATAGGGGAAAACAGAAATCTCCGACCTTCTCAGATGCGCTGCCGCCACCACCACCATCACCTTCGTGAAGACCCGTGGCGCGGATGTAAGATCGAACGGAAGGACTGCATACTGATAATGTTGAGACCCCACCGTAAAACGGAGATACTTCAGATGCGACTTCAGGATGGGAATGTGAAAATATGCATCCTGTAAATCGATCGACACCCTCCAGTCTTCCTGCTGCAGCGCCAGAAGAACCTGAGCTAGGGTCAACATCTTGAACTTCTCCTGTTTGAGGTAGAAATTCAAGACCCGGAGGTCTAGGATCGGTCTCAATCGCCCATCCTTTTTGGGGATCAGGAAATACCGGGAGTAGCATCCCTGCCCCCTTTCCTGCTCCGGAACAACCTCTATCGCTCCTTTCTGTAACAAGGACAGGACCTCTTGTTGCAGAAGCAACAGATGGTCCTCCGAACACCAGCCCTGGCGAGGGGGAAAGGAGGGGGAAACTCCCAGAAAGGAAGGATGTACCCATTTTCTACAAGATTTAAAACCCCAAAATCTAACGTAACAGATTTCTAATTTTGTAGAAAATGGGACACCCGACCTCCCACGGGCCAAACATGCTCAAATGGGGGTTTTACAGCTGCCTCCCTGCGGAGCCAGTAGAGGGGACAGGAGAGGAAGAGGAGGAGGAGGAGGAGGAGACTTGTTGGCGAGCAGCTCCCCGCAGATTACCTCTACCCTTCCCTCTATATGATCTGTATAGAGGGTTCGTCTGTTGTTGCTGCTGCCGGGCCCGAAAGGGAGCCGCCTTCCCAAAACCCCCAAATCTCCCGTATCCAAAGCCATTAGGCTGGGATTGCAAGCCTAAGGATCTAGCCGTAGCTCTGCTCTCCTTAAACCGTTGCAGAGCTGAGTCCGCCTTGGCCCTAAAGAGTCTAGAGCCATCAAAGAGAAAATCCAACAGTGTGGTCTGAACACCTGGAGAGAAACCAGATTCTCTCAACTAGGCACGCCTCCTAGTTGCCACTGAAGAGCCCATCACCCTGGCATCGGAGTCAGCCATATCGAGCCCGGACTGGATCACCTGACGGGCTGCAGCCTGAGCGTCCAACAGTACCTCCGAGAAGTGACCCTGGACATCCTCTGGCTGCTTATAAATCACTTCCTTAGCTGAGTCCATCAATGCATGGATGTGGGGTCCTCGGAGGCGCGTGGCATTAGTTGACTTCAAAGCCATGCAGGCCGATGAAAATACTTTAGCCGATTGCTCTAGCTTCTTGGAATCTCTATCCCCCGGAGTGGAGGGAAAGGAACCTGCAGATTGCTTTGAGGAGCATGAAGCTTGAACCACCAAGCTTTCAGGTGAAGGGTGTGACGATAAAAATGCTGGATCCCCAGGCGCATTCTTGTAATGCCTTGCCACCGTTCTGGAAACAGCTGGGGCAGACACTGGCTTCTGCCAAACCTCCAATATTGGTTCTGTCAAGGCTTCGTTGAACGGAAGCAGAGGTTCCACCACTGATGAAATGGAGTGAAGCACCTTTGTTAGAATGTTAGACTTCACCTCCGCAGTGGGCAACTGCAAATCCAGAAGGTCAGCTGCCTTCCTTATCACTGAATGGTATGAGGCCACCTCCTGAGAAGGAAGAGCTTTGGGAGAAGAGAGCTCCCACTCTGGTGATGTGTCAAGACCAGTGGCTTCTTGAAGCCCTTCAAAATAATCCATAGGTTCCAGCATTTCCCCTTCCTCAGCTTGCTCCTGTTGCTCCTGGAATTTCTCCTCTTCCAGAAGCCTCCCTCCTCGAACGCATCTTCGGTATCAGCGTCGGCGGTGCCAGACGCGGCGCCGGTGACCTTGGAGCCAGCGTCGATGGAGGCCCTTCAGGAGCGCTGGCGGTGCCGCACGAAGTCGAGGCGGCGCGGACCAGACCCTGGACGGCGCCAGAGAAAAGTCCATCCTTCCCTCCAGGGACGGCATTGGTGTCCAGAACCTCAGCGTCGGGAGAGGCCAAGACGGAGTGATTGGCATGAAGGGTGCCTTGGCATAATGCCGAGGAATGCCCAAATTAAAGAAAAGCGGTCCCAGGCGCACTGGATGGGTTAATCGCCCTGGCAAACATGCCATACATCGCATTCAGATAATGCGAAGGATCCGCCCCTGGAGCCGGGAAAGGTGGGTACGAATGCGGAACCGCCTGATCTGGAACAGGACGAGGTCGTAAGGCGGGTTCTGGCTGCGGCGCCAGAGACACCGCAGTGGTCGGAGGTGGAGGACTCGATTCCATGGGCATTGGAAAATGCACCAGAGTCACCTGCCGTGAAGGAGAAGGTGAGATGTCATCCTTCCTATGATGCCGTCAGACCAGGGACACCGCCTTCTGCGACTTGTCCTTCGAAAAGCGACGCTTGGACCTATGACGCTACTTCCTCTTGTGTTTTCTGGACGACCTCGAGGTGTGTGGAGTCTGTGACTTTGACCTCCACTTTGTCCTCTTCCGACCTCTCTTCTTTTTCGCCCGGGCCAAAAACAACTTTGCTTCCCTCTCTTTGAGGGCTTTCAGATTCATCCAACAACACGAAGAGCATCCCTCGACGTTGTGGTCAAACAACAGACACCAAAGGCAATCTTTGTGGGGGTCCGTGAGAGACATATGGCCCCCACATTCCCTACAGGGTTTAAAACCAGGCCTCTTCTGAGTAGCCATGGCACAGAAACAGTTTTCAGACAACTGTAACAATGTAGACTACAAAGAAATGGAGAGTCCTAGAAAAACCGTTACACATCGACGGCGTGGAAAAAAAGGAACGGACGTCAGCACGCCGACGAGGTCTTCATATGGCTTCGATGACATCACACGGAGTCGCGAACGGAGCAGTACCATTGTGACGTCATCATCAACGTGGGAGAGCTATGAAAAAGAAAGTTTGTGTGGAATACTGCGCAAGGGGTAATTCAAAAGGTGAGGAATCCACAGGTAGATGTATCCATCAGAAAGAGGTTTACAGGAGACTACCAATCCAGAAATGTTTTTTTTTGATGATGGACAGCCTGTTCTTACTGGACCTTAATTAGTAAAGAGACAATCTGATTTTCTTATATGTTTGGTTTAGTTTAGATAAAAATTTAGGACTCTTAGAGAGAATGGATGAGAAAAAAAGGTACGTAGTGAAATGGTTTGATTAATATGAAGTTCTGGAACCACCTTGGGAAGAAAATTGGGATGCGTTCTCATTACAACTCTATTACCATTAAATAGTGTGTTAGACAAAACAGAATGCCTAAAATTCACTCACTCGGCGTGCTGATGTAATAGCTACTAGGAAAGTCACTTTCCATATAAGATGTTATAAAGAGACTTTATGAATAGGTTCAAATTGGGGGGGGAGGGGGGCGGCATTAATTTGGAGAGAACAATGTTAAGTTCCCAAGGAGGAGACTGTGTTTTAACTGGAGGGACTACCTTCTTAAGCCCTTCTAAGTCACCTTTAATTACAGGTATTCTAAAGAAAGAGGTTTCTGATGGAAACTTTCTATACGCAGTTATAGTGCAAGATGTACTTTAACAGATGAAAATTGTAAACCAGATCTTGCCAAATGAAGTAGGTAAGGTATAACCACTTCTTCCTGACACACGGATGGATTGTTCAAAACCTGGGTGTCTTAATTGATGACCAACTGTCCATGAAGCAGCAAGCAGTGCGAGTAGCCTCGACTTGCTTCACAATCCTTAGATGGCTAAAAAAAATCTTATGGATGTTGCCTTCCTCTACCCAACGTACTGTGGTCCAGGCTCTCATTACCTCAAGACTGGAATACTGCAACATCTTGTATCTGGGTGCCGCCTACGAGGTGCTACGCAAGTTACAACTAGCGCAGAATGCTGCTGCAAGGCTGCTTTGTAGGATACCTAAAACTGCTCCCATTTCCAGTTCAATCCGGGATCTCCATTGGCTCAGGATTGAAAGCCGCATTAAGTTTAAGGCACCGAGTCTCATGTTCAAGATAAAATCTGGAAAGGTACCTCCCTACTTGAAGACTCTTGTTCATCCTTATGTGCCATCTCGTGCTCTGCGCTCAGCTACCCAGGCCAAGTTTATTGTTCCTAGGACGAGATTAGTGCGCATGGGCGATCGTTCCTTCTCTCATTTGGGACCCTCGTTATGGAACTCCCTTCCGTTTGATCTTCGATTTGAATCTTCGTATGAGAACTTCCGCAGGGGTTTAAAAACTTGGTTATTTAACATGTAGACCCCTCTGTCTGCGTTGGCTCCTTTCAGGCGGCGCCGGGAAACCCTAGGGTAGCTGTGCGCCTTATAAAATTAAAATAACATAACATTGTGGCTCTTTTGGATGCACCGTAAGCAAAAATCTTCCACTTACATGCATATGATTTTCTTGTGGAAGGTCTTTTAGCCTCTCGTAATATGTCATGCAGTCTTGTTGAAGACATAGATGACAATATTGGAGGACTTCAGGAGCCAAGCCGTCAAGTTCAGTGATGGCAAGCTGGAGTGCGGTATCTGTCCCCTGAACTTGTACAGGGGATCCGGTCTGAACGGCAGTCTCTTGAGTGGTTATTCTGGCAGGTGAAGAAGATCCGTGAATCACCACAGATGAGGCCATTCCGGTGCTATCACTACCAACCTGGTTTTGGACTTGTAGAATTTGATGAGAACTGTTGGTATGAGAGAGATTTGGAGAAATGCATAGAGAAATTTCTCTACCCAGTCTATCAAAAGGAAATTCCCTTTCGACCCTGGCTGGAAGAATCTGATTGCGTAGTCTTGGCATTTTTGTTGTTGTTTAGGTCTGAAAACAAAACTATTTAAAGATAGCCCTGGTCTTGAAAACATCTTGCAGGACCACAGCATTTAGAACCCAGTTGTGATTTTCCTGAAATACTAGGCTGAGTGAGTCTGCCTGTACGTTCTGAACCCCCGGAAGATGAATAGGCATTATGATTAAGTTCCTGGCTGTTAGCCATTTCCATATGGCTTGAGCTTTGAGAGATCGGGGTCAAGGGTGAGTTCCTCCTTGCTTGTTCAAGTAATGCATTGTTGTTGTATTGTCCGTCTAAACAAGAAGGGAGTCCGTTGTTATTGATAGACGGGAAGAATTCAGGGCTAGATGAACAGCTCTCAATTCTAGAAGATTGATATAATAAGTCTTTTCTTTGTCCGACCATACTCCTTGGGTTTGCAAGTGTTCCGTATGAGCTACCCATCCCTGGAGAGAAGCATCTGTGAGCAATGTTTGAGTTGGCAAATCCTGATGGAATGGTGTTCCTACAATAGGTTCTTCGGTTGTTTTCACCATGGAAGAGATTGGATTGCATTCTGCGAGAGGGTCAGTTTCTTTTCCCAGTGGTCCGAGAACTAATTACACTGATCTTCTATTCATTGTCGCATGGGCCCTCATGTGAAGTCTTGCATGTGGAACAAGAAAGATGCAAGAAGCCATTGAACCCAATAGGGATGCGATCTGTCTCGTAGTTGGATGACGAATATGTAAGAGATCGAAAGAATACACTTTTGCGGACGGGGTATCCAGTATTGCTCCAAGATATTGTATCTTTTGAACTGAGTAGGTCTTTCTGAGGTTTACTTGAAGACCCAAACTGGTTAGTGTCTTGAGGCAAGACTGGAAATGTGTCTTTGTATCCGTTGCCGATATGCCTTTTATTAACCAATCGTCCAGGTAAGGATAGATGAAGATGTTTTGTTTCCATGGATGGGCTGCGATGACTGCCATACATTTTGCAAGTGTTCGAGGAGCTGATTTTAGTCTTAAAAGTAGGATTTTGTATTGGTAATTGTTAGATTTGGGGGTCTCTAGTTGGCACAGGTAGGTACTTGTGACAAATAGGGACCCTTGCCTCTAGTCAGGGTAGGGGGGGTACACTCCTAAAATAACCCCTGCTCACCCCCTTGGTAGCTTGGCACGAGCAGGCAGGCTCATCTCAGAGGCAGTGTGTAAAGCATTTGTGGACACATACAGTAATCCAGTGACAACACTACAGATGGACACCACACAAGTTGTATTATAAAAATAAGTATCTTTTATATAGATTTAACACAAGACCATAAACGACAAAAATCCACAATACTGTACTTAAAATGGTAGGTTTAGCTTAGTTCTCTTCAGATCTTAAAATGCGACACTTTGAGTCAATGTACCTTACGATGCGTCACGTTTCTACAACGAAAGTGTTGCAGAGATGGAGATGCGGCAAAGTTCCGGTGCAAAGAAATAAAGACGTCAAGTTCTTCCTGATGCAGCACGCTTCTCCGATGTTGCGAGAAGTCTCGACTCGATGCGTCAGCAGCAGCGACGACACCCTTGTTCCGTGATGCGACGACAGCGGCTTTGGCGGCGACACTCTTCTCCGACGTTGCGAGACGCTTCCGCTCGATGCGACAACTGCTGCGGCGACACCCTTGTTCCGTGATGCGACGGCAGCAGCTCCGACGGCGGCACGCTTCTCCGTGGATGCAGGCGCTCTCTCGATGCGGTGCAATGCGACAGCTACAGCGGCGACATCTACGATGCGGCGGCAGCGGCTGCGACACGCTTCTTCGGGGTTGCGGGACGTTTCTCGAGATGCGGTGAAATGCGACAGCTACAGCGGCATCATCTCCGTGATGCGACGGCAGCGGCTGCGACACGCTTCTCCCTCTTGAGTCGCGCTTCCAGCTCCTTGCGACACGCAGTCCCTTCAGAAGGCCCAAAACAGCAGCAGGCACTTCCAAAGGATTCTTGGGGAGCTGGTGGTTGAAGTCTGTTGTCCCTGAGACTTCAGCAGGAGGCAAGCTCTTTTCTCAAGCCCTTGGAGATCCTTCACAAGTTGAATAAAAGTGCACACAAAGTCCTTTCTCCTTCCTTTGGCAGTCAGGCAACCACTGCAGGCAGATCCCTCTAGCTTAGGGATAGTCTTCTCCTCAGTTTCTTCTTGGTTCCGCTCCTCAGCAAAGGTTTCTTCTTGTTTCCCAAAGTGATCTAATTTCCTAGGGGTCTGGGTCCCCTTTTTATACACAGTTTCTCTTTGTTCTCTGAAGGCAGAGAGGCCTCTGCCTAGCCCAAAACCAGTTCTGGTCAGTCCTGGAGCACTTTGTTTTTCTGACTCCTTCTTTCCTTTCAGAATGTGGGGCAGAGTGCTCAGCCGCCCGGCAGGAGGTGGAGCCAGCATTGTGGAAGGCAGGCACAGCCCTATTCAGACCCAGGTGCAACTCCTCCCTCCACTCTGGATGCAGATCTTTCTATTCAGCCCTGTGCTGACTCACCCTGTCTCCTGTAGCCACCCCCAGCCCCTGTCACTCAATCTCCAGACAAGGAATACACAACCTAGCAGAGGCAGGCTTGGAAGTTTAGGCAAGAAAATACCTACTTTCTAAAAGTGGTATTTTCAAACACAGAATGTTAAAACCAACTTCACTAAAAGATGTATTTTATCATTCTGAGTTCAGGCATACTAAATTCGTTTTTCTACCATGTTCCCTGGGTCAGTTCTGACTATAAGGTGTAATAGTCAGTCTGCCCATTCTGGCCTATGGGGAGCAGGTAGCCTTGCAATAGTGAAAAACGAAAATGGCTGTAATTCACTATTAGGACATGCCACACACACCAGGGGATGTCCTACCTTATACTTACACTGCACCCTGCCCTAGGCCCTACTTTAGGGGTGACCAACATGCAGTAAAGGGAAGGTTTAGGGACTGGTAAGTGGGTGTACTCACCAAGTCGACATGGCAGCCCTAGGCTGCACACAGGCTCTGCAATGGCAGGTCTGAGGCACCTTTTACAAGCCGCTTCTGTGGGTGGCACAACCAGTGCTGCAAGCCCACCAGCGGCATTGGATTTACAAGCCCTGGGCACACTCAGTGCACTGTACTAGGGACTGACAAGTAAACCAATCATCCAATCATGGAGTCACTAATCCATTACACAATTTATCATAGGGAGCACTTGCACTGTGGCACTGAATAGCAGTGGCACAGTGCCCAAAGCATCTAACACCAGCAAAAACAGATCAATAACATAGGAGGCATCATAACAAAATGGAAGGGAGACACACGCCAAGGATGCCAGGTCTAACAGTAATGTTGAAAATCTACTACGAATCTAAGAAACTTACGATGTTTTGCTGATATTGGAATGTGAAAGTAGGCATCTTGGAGGTCTATTGAACACATTGTCTCCTTGGAGTAGATGAGGATAGATCTGGTGTAATGACAACATTCTGAATTTTTCTTTCTTTATTTACTTGTTTAGTACCCGGAGATCGAGTATGGGTCTTAATTCTTCTTTTGGTCCTTTTTTCTGCACCAGAAAATATCGGAAATAAATTCCCAATCCTCTCTGGTTTTGAGGAACCTTCTCTACAGTATGCTTCTGCAATAGAGTGTTGACTTCCTTTTGAAGTAGGTATTTTTCCGATATGCAGATGTTTGTGATGGTGGAACTGAATGAGGAGGAGACCTGAAAAGAGAATATCCATTCTGAACAATATTCAAGACCCATTTGTCTTTTATTAAGCGCCACTCTTCTAGATGTTTGACAATCCCCCTCCCCCCACCGGAGTGGCAAACAGAGAAGGAGGAAGTAACGGCTTATTGTTTAGCCAGAGGTTTTCATGTAGATGTAGACTGCTGCTGGTTTCCCCTACCTCTTGATGGTTTTTGAGGATGCTAGGGTTGTCTTGGCTGCTGCTGGTGAGACCAGTGAGGGGTCTGAAGACTCAGACGAAAATATCTCCTGTCATACAGTCTGTACCTCCTGCGGTATTTTTTCCCCTTCTCCAGACCAACAGCCTTTAAGATGTACACCTCTGTTTTCATTAGGGACAACTCATCATCTGCATGTGACCCAAAAAATGTGTTTCTCGAAAATGGCAAATTCACAGTTCAATGTTGCGCTTCTGGTTTAAGTCTGGTTAGTCTGAGCCAAGATGTTCTACGTGACCAGATCCCATTACAATATCCATGATCAGCCAGATCTGACGTGTCAGCTCAGGCCATCTTCATTTAAGATCTCTTTAAAGTCTTGCCTGTCTTCTTTTGGGAGTTTCTCCGCAAATCTGTGTAACAAATTCCAGAGAGATCAGTCATACCTCCCCAACAAGACGGCTGCACTGGCAACCTTCATTCAAAGTGCTGATGTTCCACACATCGTTTTTCCAAGAGCATCTATTTGTTTACTTTCTTTGTCCAGTGGTACGGAAGAAGGAGCATCAGTGTGAGACATTTCTGCTGCCGCTACAACAACAAAATCTGGACAAGAGTCTGATCTAAGGAACAGTGGTTCATGGTAAGGTGGCTTACATTTTTTAAGAAGTCAAGATGAAGTAACCTTCACTGATGTAGGAAGAAGGAATGGTTTCTTACCTGTAACTTCTTTTCTCTCGCAGGGGTATTTCCATGATAGTCATAAGCGCTGAATAGTCCTGTCCCCGCACGTGGGCGGGACTATTCAGCTCTTATGACTATACATGAAAATCCCTGCGAGAGAAGAAATAATTGCATCACAGGTTCTAATACACCAGGAACCAGAGGAAGCATTGGCAGTGCTGCTGCTCTCGGATGTAACGTCTCAAAAATCACCAGAGATGACGTAGTAGGGGTAGAGATAGTAATGTTTAATTTTGTTGGTAAGAAGATCATCTACTGGAGACACTCTTGCCGGTGCAGCATCCATCAGAGTAGGTGAATAATCTCTGATTGATGAGCAAGTAGTAGTTGTCCAAGATGGAGATGAGATTTTGTGTCGAGATCTGGAGCTTCTGCTTGATCTTCAATAACATCTGGATGTAGATCTGGCTTTTTTGAAGATCTCCTAGATCTAGCTCTGGAATGGTAGCGTTGGGGACTCCTACACCTGTGTGGAGACCTATGTGGAGAAATCGTAATATGCAGGGTTCTTAGGGGCCTTGTAGGATTTGTAAGGGGCACAGATGGTGTGCCTGAAGAAAACATGAGGCAATGCAGACCTCCTGGGAGATGGCGTACTTGAGATATGAATCTCAGGTGTGACCCTCGATGGCGAAAAATTACGAGAATATTCCGATATATGTGGGCCAGGTCTATGTTGTAAACATTGAAGCCAGCATGAAGGAATATTCAAAGCTCATTGGGATCAAGCCCTTGATGTAGATAGAGGCCTAGATTCAACAGGAGGTGGTGAATTTGTTGGTAAAGACGGTCTTTTGCCTTGTTGTCGAATGGGTTTCTTACGACGTGGGCGGTGGATTCGTCGCTGGTTTTGACGTCGATACCTGCTTCAATGTCGATGGGTGGTGGACTGTCAACGTCGACTGACGCATGCTTCAACGGTGAATGCCAGGGATGCTTTGATGTCGACTGTTGTCTCAACGGTATCTTCGATGGAGTTTGATGGCGTACCTGTCGACGGCGAACACACTGGTAGCTGTTCTGTCCTTGACGCTGTAGGAAGCTGGCACTTTATATAGTGTACCAAAATGAGGTGCACTGTGCAGAGTCCAGGTATCCCTTATTAGTGTACAGGGGCTTGCTTTAACAATCCCAAGGTGCTCTACTTGTGGTAATGTGGTCGAGCAGCCTTAGATTTATCAGAAGGGAGTGTTAGGAATTTGTTGCACACACAGAGTTAATAAATCCGACACACACACAATAAGGAAATCCAACATTAATTGAAAAAAATAACAGATTTTTATATTAATTTAGACACTAAGATCCACAAGATTAGGCAAGTACTTTTCGAGGTAGCAATTTTCAGACACTTAGAAAATACAGCTGTCAGATTTGAGGCATGGGCCTCGAAAATGATAATGTTATCCCGAGGGAGAAACACACTGCATAGGGGTATTTGCAATCGAGTTAACAGGGTAGTTCTTTTGGACTTAAGGTAAGTAGGGGCCAAGGTCCTTAGAACCACCAGCAGTTCTAGTTTACCTGCCCTCGTGTGTAAGGGTGCAGAGGTGCTGGTCGCAAGGGTAGCCTTGAATGTTAGTACTGAAATCTATGGATAACCTGTGAGCAGAAAAATGCTGCAAACTGAGACTTGGGAACAAGTCCGTCAGAACTCAAAGTGGGGCTCGGTTCTTGAGGATCTCTGGGGCCAGGGTGCACGGTCGGTAGGCTCAGACTCGGGCTGTGGGGCTCGGGTACAAAGGTGTTTTGTCCTGCGGGTCACTTGTGTTGTAGGCTCTCACTTTTGGGGTCGTCCTGGAAATGGGGACAAAACAGGTCAACAGGGCCACTCTTGCTGCCAGCCTCTGTGATGTTGACTTCTCTCGTTGGAAGGTCAGTCTTGGCGGTGTTGGTGTCTGGGCTGGACACTGAACAACCCATGGCTGCTTCAATGTTTATGTTTATGTTATGTTTATGTTAGGGAATTTATTAAGCGCACGTATACCAAAGGTCTCTTGGCGCTATGAGGGGAGGGAGAACCTTCCTGAGGAATACTAACAATAGGCTAAAGTGAACAACCAAGTTCAAGGGGTCTGGTACCATGTGTATCAGTAAAGGGGGGGGGGGGTCCTAGTGTCTCCAAACTTGGTGGGGAGACAGATCTGACCTCCTGGAGCATGGTGACACCCTCCTGGGTATCTGCTGCTTCAGTGGACCTGGTGGTTAGCAGATCGGTGAACCGGACATTGCGGTCGGTACCTGCAGGCAAGTGTCTCCTCCACTTCAAGGGAGATGCTGACGAGTTGGCGAAGTGCTGGCAGCCCTCCAAGTCTTTTGGAGGATGCACAGCTGCAGGATGACTCGGGTCATTACGATTGTTGAGACAGGAGCAGGCAGGGGTTGGCAGCAAGTCCACAGCTATTCCACGGTTCTTGCGTTCTTCGGCTTTGTCCTTCTTCTCTGGTCAGGTGAATCTGAATTCCTGGTGTCAGGGAGCCACCTAAATACTGAATTTAGGGGCGTTAAGGGGAGTGAAGGGTAGTAGCCAAAGGGCTACTTACCTTTGGGGTCCTACACCCCTATACGACCACTTCCTGTAGGGAGTGGGCATAACCCTGTCCCAGAGTTCCTAACCCCACCAAAAACAAGACGGTGGAATCCTTCTTTCTTGGAGCACATCAGGGAGCCCACCTTAGGTGTGTGACTAGCCTAGTGGTGCAACATGCCTACTTGCATAGCTAATTTTCCACCTGCCCTGATGCCAAATAGGCCTCAGAGAAGGGGGGTGGCATCACCCAGGACTGGGAGAAGCCAGGGTTGCATATCAAAGGCAGCAGGGGCTTTGAAACCACTGCCTTTGATTTGCAAAATCACTAGCCATACTGCAGGAGGAGGTGTGAATACCTTCCTCCAGAGCAGGCATTGTTTCTGGCCTCAGAGAGCATGGGCTCTCACATGCAGGGGGTCAGAAACATGTCTGTGGTGGCAGGCAGGATGAGACCAGTCAGCCAGCACACTGGATAATGGTAGATTTTTCAGGGGGCATCTCTAAGGTGCCCTATGGGTGCATGTCATAATAAATGTTGTACTACACATTTAGTCAGACAAGGTGTTTTATACCAAACCCCATAGGTTTCGGTAAAGCCATCATGTAGCTGTGGATTTCGTAATGCCGAGTACATATACTTAAGATGGCTTCCCTGTTCACTTGCACCATCTAGTAATTGAACTGGACAGCACAGGGGCATATCTGCTCATGCAGATATGCCCTCACTTGTAATATAATGCACCCCGCCTTAGGGCTACAAGACCTACTGTAGGGGTGACTTACATATATTACATGCAGTGACTTTGGCATGGCACACAGTTAGTGTGCCATGACGTGTTTTCACTCATAGTTTGCACTATGACACGCAGTCTGCAAAGGCAGGCTGCATGCAATTTGTATCGGAGTCCCTTAAGTGTTGCATAATACATGCTGCAGCCCTAAGAGACTCTTTGGTACCGATGCCCTAGGTACAAGGGGTACCACTAACTAGCGACTTATAGGGGTGCCAAAATGTGTGCCAAATGTGTGACAGTTAGACCATTTTACCTTGTTTTGGGGAAGAGCACTGGGGTCTAGTTGGCAGAGATCCAATGCAAATCAGTCGAAAAACATCAGTATCAGTGGCAAAAAGTGGGGGTGACCATGACAAAAAGGGGCACTTTCCTACAATGTAATAGTTGAACTGAGTTATAAAAAAACATGTTTAATTTTAGAAATGCTTCTAATGTGTAGCTAAATAAATTAAACCTTAAACCTAAACAAAATTTGAAAGATTATCAACACTTGACAGCTTGCACAGGAAAGACGCTGAAAAGAAGAAAACAAGGAAGTATGATGACTAATTAACAAGCACAAAGAACAATACCTTGCAATGGACAGCCATGCCTTGAAGATGTGGGCTTCTATCAGAAAGTTGAAATGATGACATGGTGCGATGCTCATGGTCCGATTTTGGCTCCAAGGAATGAAACGAAGGCAGACTAAATTCACTACTTTCAAAGTGAGAAAAGTCCAATCTAATAGCAGGTGCTTGAAAATAGGTAAAAACATTTTAAATAAGATCTTAGAATACTAAATACAACGTTATGCATGTCTATCATTCATTGAGAAATTATTCAT
Organism: Calotriton arnoldi; assembly: GCA_963921515.1. Classification (NCBI taxonomy): domain Eukaryota; kingdom Metazoa; phylum Chordata; class Amphibia; order Caudata; family Salamandridae; genus Calotriton; species Calotriton arnoldi. Next base: position 1,356,342 of record CAWUFW010000434.1, read on the forward strand.
TTAACCTTGTGGCCCACTAACACAAAGAGTCAAGTAAGTGGCATTACATGAGCCGAGATAAAGGTCAAGAATATTAGCTGGTCCTAGAAAGGCACTTGCCAAGCATTTTTGTGTATTTGCCTTGCTAAAGAGTTGCCTCAACATTAAGGCGGGATTCTACAGCACATGAAAAGTCGAAAACTGTTTACTTTGTCACCTTTATAGAGAAAGAAAACAATGTAATTGACCGTGTGTTCGCCATTCTCATATTTTGGCTACAGTGTTTATCCTTTTTTAACAGCTGAAGCACAGCAGGTTTGGATATAATTTTTATTTTTCAACATTACTGAAACAGAAAGCAGGAAAAACTTGACCCATGCCAATACATTAATGCAGATGTCGAACTACCCTTTTCCTACAAAAAAAGAAAAAGAAAAAAGAAAACATTGCCCCTTTAGTTCGCTATATTTAAAGCATCTGGTGGGGTTCATAAAAGGTCTAATAGAAGTTTCAAGAATATTTGATCAGCATACATAATACCATAAGCACCACTATCAAACATAAAAATGGGAGAGGGATTAAATAAAACTACAAACACGTAAAAGGGGTGCAAAAAATAATTGATTATTGCCTGTACTGCATAATGGTCAAGGGTCCACCATCATGTTCAGACTTAAAACTGAAAAGTATCAGTCAGTGCATTGCATATTGGGTCTCTAGCCTCTCGGAGGAATTAAAGTGCTGCTGCCTAGAAGTGCAGTGTCATTTGAGCATAGAGGCTCCAGTTTACTAATACAGTTAAACAACCATGCAATAAAATGGAGTCTTTTTTTACTGTTTAAAAGTGTTTCGCGCTCCGCTTTCCAACTTTGTACACATAAGAATCTGGGACGGTTACTATACTGGACAAAATAATCAATTGCCTCACTCCAACTGAGTGTACAATGAAAATGTCAAAGTTTTATTCTTATTACGTTGTGTAATTAACTATTTTTATGATGATGCTAAGAATCCAGGAATGATACATCAGTAGAGAATACAATTTCATTTAACACCACATACTTTCATCACCTTCCAATCCTGTAAGTGGTCAATAGGGTAGATGCGAGGAATGCTCTATTCTACAATCTGGAGTGGGGGCAATGTGTTCCTCTCAAAACTGGATGCCATTGTCTGTACGTACACACACCTACACACACGCACACACACACTTCACAGTCTTTACTCAATATGCTCTCATCAGTGCTTTAATTGGTTTTGAAATGCAAAGGTGAGTGATGGTGAATTGAGTGCCCATAAACTCCCTCCTATCCAAGTGCGAGAGTCATGTTAAATAGATGTTGCTGACACAGGGTGCCAAAGGAAAGTCTTGAATGCTTGCTATTGCAATACAAGAACAGATCCTGAGATAGTTATGAAGCAAAGGCCCTTTCAGTGTGGGATTCAAGAGAGGTAGATCCATCAGAATGCAGGAGGTCACTAGCTGGGAGCCTTTTTGAACCACCAGACCTAGGAAACAGTCCTGAACTGAAAGTGAGACCTGCTACCTACAAAGTCCAAACCACCTCTGTAAGAAAGGAAGGATAACAGGATGTTCAAGGGCTAGTGCTCCTTAGAGAACATTTTTTCTATTTCATCCTCCTTTTCGGTGAATCTCCAAAGTCTGGCATGGGAACGTGGTGAATATAAATGATTGGCCCCTTAGTAAAAAGACAGTTTGTTAACCCGGGTACTTTTACTAAATCAATGGAACATTTCGCCTAAGAAAAAGAGGAGGAGTTTGATGTGAGTTCTGCGGCCAAGATAACCTGGTTGTACTCCACGGTTTACCCAATTAAAAAATACCTCTAAACATCATGGTATCGGTTTAGAAAAAAAGTCTCCACATGTCGCTTAATGTCATAGTTGTGCATTTGTACACCAATATGACAAAAAACAATTCAGAAAGTATTGATTGATACGGATATATTCTAAAAAATAAATACAATGATAATTGTGTGGTCCTTTAAGCACAAGGTACATAAATACTGGTAATTTTAAATTAAAGAATACCTACCACGAACATCGTTGTCGCTGTCAGATGGTCCCATTGGTGATGCGTTGATTTGCAGTTCATTCGTGGCGTCAGAAGGTACCATGCTGCCATTGTTCAGGTCATTGCTGAATGATGGACTATGCTGTTGTGCAGGTGGTTCATGACTCTCTGTGCTTAAATATGAATGCTAAAACAGAAAACATCGAAAATGTCACTACAACTCTGACAGAATACTTAATATAGTTCTGCTAAAATCGGAAAGAACCAAACTACTGGAAAGATGTCCTCACATTGTCCTCTAGAGTGCACTGGTATAGAAGAATACATGATGTGTTTGACATTTGTGAAGGGTCCAGGCTCAAGCAGTCATCCCTCACTTCACCGCCTTACTTGATGGTTGGTATGACAATATTTGTGTAGATGAAAGAGTTCTTTACATTCAAGTAAAAATCTTTCTGGTGGATACTTGTGAGAAAGTGCCCTCTTTCTCCATGGTGCCCCCACTTTTTGCTGATTTACTTTGACTGAGTGTGCCCCGGGCTCCTGCTAATCAGGTACCCAGGGCCTATGTTCTTTCCCTAAAACTGCATTGAAGCCTAAACCCAATTGGCATCTCTGGCCACAGGTCGGCCCCTGGTAAATGGTACCACAGGTACCCAGGGCACTGTGACCAGAGAAGGCCTCTAAGGGCTGCAGCACTTATTGTGCCACCCTTAGAGGTCCTGTACCACTACACTCACACACTGCCTTTACATGCTGCGTGTTTTGGTGCAGAACAAAGTGAAGAGTCGACATGGCACACATCTCTGTGTGCCATGCCTACAACCCACTGCCCTGGCATAGGTCAGTCACCCCTATAGCTGGGTGCACTATACCAGTGGTGAGGGTACAGATGCATGAGCCCTGTACCCCTACAGTGTCTAAGTCCATTCTTAGACATTGTAAGTGCAGTGCTGCCATTAAGAGTATATGGTACTGAGAGTTTGTCATTATGAACTCCACAGCACCATAATGGCTACACTGAAAACTGAGAAGTTTGGTATCAAACTTCTCAGCACATTAAACCCACACTGATCCCAGTGTGGGATTTAATGTAAAATGCACACAGAGGGCATCTTAGAGATGCCCCCCTGAAAACTAACCCACCACTAGTGTCCATGCTGAGTGGCTGCTTTCAGCTGCCACCACCAGACATGTTTCTGGACCCCTGGGTCGAGAGCCTGCTGCTCTCTGGGGCCTGAAACAATGCACATCCTGGGACGAGTTGCCAAGCCTCCTCCCCAGGATGGGCAGGGTTCACTGAAGGGGAAGCTTCAAAGGCTTGCCGCCTTTTTGAGCTTCGCTAGGCCAATTGCTGCTTTCAGCAACTGGTCCCCACTGGTTCTGACCCCCACCTTGGGTGGGAGAACCGGCGGGAAAAACAAGTGAGGAAGAGAGGTGTGCCCACCTCTGCCAACTCCACCCCTTGAAGATGGGGGGGACTCAGCCAACCAGGTACAGGCACATGCCCCCCTCCCACTGGAGGGTAGCATAATAGGGAGTGTACCCACCCCAGGGAAGGGGACCCATTGGTCCCTGCCTTTTACCTACCTGTAACGCCCCTAAATCTACTATTTAGGGGCACCCCTGAACCTTGCTTCCTCAGATCCAGACAAGAAACAAGAAGAAAAGAAGAAGGACCGAACAGCCGTGCAGCAGCTAACAAGAGGAAGACGCCCACTGACTTGGCCCCAGCCCTACCAGCCTGTCTCCCCCTAGTACCTGCTCCTGCGAAATCCCGGTGTGTCCTGTAGCCAGCAACCTCAAAAACCCCGGAGGACCTGCCTGCCTTCACTTCCAAAGACTGCTTCTCCCAAGAACACCGGATTTGTTCAACTGCAGCTCCAGCCGGACACCGTGAATCCGCCCCACTCTGCACCCGCCGTCCATGGCCCGAGCTCGAGTGGACAAACACCACGAGGAGGTCCCCCCGGCGATCCTGACCAGAGATCCGGCGACCCCTGCCCTGCCTCAAGCCTCCAGCCGACGCCTGCAGCCTAAATCCCGAAGGCCCCCCCTAACCGCGACCAGGAGCTGGTAAGAAGATCCGACCCCAAAAGGCACCCCTGCACCTGATGCCCCACGGCCTTGTGTGCCCAAACCAACCCCTAACTTCCCAACTTACCTCTCGAAGTGGTGGTCGCACCCAGAAGACCTTCATCTCCCTGCCTGCAGAGCTTTTGCAAACCGGAGGTTCTCCATTGAAACCAACAGGGCGTCCGACGTCGAAACAGCACCCTGCACCCGGCCGCCCTAGTGCCGCTGAGGGTGCACCTTTGGTGCTAATCTGTTTCCCCATTTGCCCTGAGCTAAAGTCCAGGAGCTTTGCTCCCACAGCCAAGTGGCCTGCTCGCCAGCAGCCACCAACCGGAGGCCCCATATCCCCCGTTGGATAACATTGGGCCTCAGCATTCTGCACCCGGCTGCCCTAGTGCCGCTGAGGGTGTAACGAGAGTGCATCCTTGACCCTGGGGGAACCCTTGTTCTAACCCTAGAACCTCAACTCCAAAGACCGATTACTTACCTCCAAACCGATAACCCTATTTTCCTCCGTAGGATAACATTGACTGTTTTTCTGTGAAAAGTTTTTAAGTGTGGAGTTTGAGAAACTAAAGAAATTCTTTAAAATTGCATAATCTAACAAAAACGATTTTACTTACCTGTTTTCAGGAAATGTCCCAGAGTAGTATCTAGGTATACTACTCTGTGTAAGCCCAGTAATCTCAAAAGTTACTTACCTGCCATTTTACTAAAAAGCCTATTCAAGTCTATGTACTGCATTTACTAAGTATTGCATTTCTCTGCATCCATACTGTAAATCAAATCAAAGTGCATATACAATTATCATTCAAACTGTATTTCAATTGCATTACTACTGTAAAGTACTTATTGCTTACCTGTGCCAGGCTTGCTTGGTTCTAGAAGGAAAATGCTACTTACCAGTATGCATCTGTTCTTGGCATGTAGAGATGCAGATCCTCACACTGAGCATTAGATCGCCATCTGGTGTTGGGCTCGGATGCTTGCACTTTGTTGTTTGCTTAGAAGAAGTCTTTGTAGTTAGGAGATAGGCGACTCCTCCCTTGGACGATAGTGCGCATGGGCATCGACTCCATCCTCAGATTGTTTTTCACCATGATGGGAAATGATGGAGTTAGTAGAAAAGAAAGATGTCCATGTGTGTATATCTAAGTAAGATAGGACTGGAACACATACAGGTCCCGGGAGGTGGGTGGGCGTGTGAGGATCTGCAGCTCTACATGCCAAGAACAGATGCATACTGGTAAGTAGCATTTTCCGTTCGAGGCATATGAGCTGCAGATCTCACACTGAGCATAGACTGTACAGCAGTATCTCCCCTAGCGGTGGTCACCTGTATGTGTTGCAGTAGTTTGAAAAAGTGTTTTAAGAACAGCTTGGCCTACAGAAGCTTGTTGCTTGGCTTGCACGTCAACACAATAGTGTTTAGTGAAGGTGTGTGTTGTAGACCATGTGGCTGCTTTACAGATTTCCTCTAGGGAATGTTCCCTAAGAATGCCATGGAAGCCCCTAGTTTGCGTGTTGAGTGCGCTCTAGGGGGAATTGTTAATGTGCGCTTGGCTTTTTGATAGCATATTTGGATACATTTAACGATCCATCTTGCAATCCCAGTTTTTGAGATGGGATTACCCTCATGTGGTGGAGAGAAAGCTACAAACAATTGTTTTGCAAAATGACTTGGTTCTGTCAATGTAATACATTAGAGCTCTTTTGACGTCTAGAGTGTGGAGAGCCCTTTCTGCTACGGAGTCCGGGTTTTGAAAAAACACGGGTAGCTCCACAGATTGATTAAGGAGAAATGACTTTAGGAAGGAATTTTGGGTTTGTTCTGAGAACTATTTTGTTACGATGTATCTGTAAAAGAGGCTCTTGTATGGTTAAAGCCTGGATCTCACTCACCCTCCTGAGAGAGGTGATTGCAATAAGGAAAGCTACTTTCCATGTGAGGAACTGAAGTTCACATTTATGCAGAGGTTCAAATGGGGGTCCCATGAGCCTAGTAAGCACAATGTTAAGATTCCACACTGGAGAGGGTGGTAATCTGGGAGGTATGATTCGTTTAAGGCCTTCCATAAAGGCTTTAATTGCTGGGACCCTAAAAAGTGATAAGTGTTGTCTGTTTTGTAAGTAAGCGGCAAGTGCTGCTAGATGAAGACGTATGGATGAGTATGCCAAATTACATCTTTGCAAGTGTAGTAAGTAACAAATGATGTTCTGGATGGAGGCATCTAGTGGCTGGATATTATTGTTATTGCAGTAAGTGGCGAATCTTTTCCACTTTGCTGCGTAGCAAGCTCTGGTGGTAGGGCGTCTGGCCTCTTTAATGATGTTCATACAGTCCGGTGGAAGGTTAAGGTAACCGAACTCTAGGACCTCAGGAGCCATATCGCAAGATTGAGTTGAGTTGGATCGGGGTGCCTTATCTCTCCATGGTTCTGCGTTAGTAGTGATGGGGAGAGGTGCAGTTTTTGGTGTGGGACTAGTGAGAGTTCCAGTAGGGTTGTGAACCACGGTTGGCGTGCCCATGTGGGAGCCACTAGGATCATCTTTAGAGACTGTTGTTGGAGCTTGCGTACCACTAGCGGAATGAGTGGGAGTGGCGGAAAAGCGTACGCAAATCTGCCTGACCAATTCATCCATATCGCATTGCCCTTGGACAGTGGGTGTGGAAACCTGGCGGCGAAGGTTGGGCATTTTGCGTTTTGGTGTGTGGCAAACATCTATGTCTGGTTGGCCCCACATTTGGAAAAAAGGTAGAAGAACTTGTGGATGTAGTTCCCATTCGTGAATGTGTTGTGTCTGTCGACTTAACAGATCGGCAATCTGATTGTGAACTCCTGGAAGGTGTTGTGCGAGAAGGTATATGTTTTGTGGGATGGCCCACCTCCAAATGTTCTGTGCAAGTTGGGACAGTTGTAGAGAATGTGTCCCCCCCTGTTTTTGTATGTAATACATGGCCGTGATGTTGTCCGTTCGGATCAGGACGGCTTTGTTTTGTATATGGAGTTGAAACAATTTTAGAGCTAGGAATATTGCTAGTAGTTCTAGATGATTGATGTGGAGCAGTCTTTGCTGAGTGGTCCACTTGCCCTGTGTTGTGTGAGCTAAGAGATGGGCTCCCCACCCTGTGAGTGATGCGTCTGTTGTTAGTACTATTTGTGGAACAGGCTCGAGGAACGGCCGCCCTTTGGACAAGTTTTTTGTGTTCCACCACTGCAGAGAGCGATGTGTGCGGCTGTCCACCAACACCAGATCTGTAAGTTGTCCGTGAGCCTGATTCCATTGATGTGCTAGACATTCTTGTAAGGGACGCATTTGAAGTTTTGCGTGAGGTACGATGAAAATGCAAGACGCCATCATGCCTATGAGTTGCATGAACACTCTGGCTGGGAGAGAGTGTTGGACTTGAAATTTGGTGATGAGAGCTTCTATACTGGCTATCCTAGCTGGGCTGGGATACGCTAGAGCTGTGGAAGTATTTATTGTGGCCCCCAGATATTGATGTATATGGGAGGGCTGGAGGTGCGACTTGGTATAGTTGATTGTGAACCCCAAGTTGTGTAGTGTTTGAATGGTCTGATGAGTGTGTTGTATACACTGGTTGAATGATCTGGCTTTTATCAGCCAGTCGTCCAGATACAGGAAGACATGGATCTGTTGTCTTCGTAGGTGCGCTGCTACTACTGCAAGGCACTTGGTAAACACTCTTGGAGCAGTGGTGACCCCGAATGGAAGGACTTTGAACTGATCGTGTTGTCCGTGGAGTACGAACCTTAGGTACTTCCTGTGAGCAGGATGTATGGGAATGTGGAAGTAGGCGTCCTTGAGATCTAGTGTGGCAAGGAAGTCTTCCTGTTGTAGTAGGGGAAGCACCTGTTGGAAAGTGATCATGTGAAAATGATCCGAATGTATATACTGATTGAGGGGTCTGAGGTCGAGAATTGGCCGTAGGGTCCCATCCTTTTTGGGGATTAGGAAATACAGGGAGTAAACCCCTGTTCCCTGGTGTGGTAAAGGGACTGGCTCTATGGCATGCTTTTGAAGCAGTGAGAGAACCTCTTGTTTTAAAAGTGTAAGATGGTCTGTGGACATTGGACGCTGCTTGGGTGGTATGTTTGGGGGGGGGAGGGGTAGCTGTAAGTTCCAGGCAGTAACCATATTGGATAATTTGTCTCACCCACCTGTCTGTTGTGATGGAGTTCCAGACAGGTAGGAACTGTGTTAATCTTCCCCCGACAGGAGTGGAATGGTCGGGGGGAAGTCACTGTTTAGCAGCAGGGGAGGTACGAGTGTTGGTGTTACCTCGGCCTCTCCCTTTACTGTTGTTCCCTCTGTAACCTCCTCTGAAATATCCTCTATTGGGGGATCTTTGGGTGGTGTTTTTAAAGGAAGATGAGCTATCTGTGCCCATGTTCTTGGAGGCTCCTCTATAAAAGGAGCGACGAAAGGAGCCACACGTTTGCGGAGACTGCAACGCTCCCATTGACTTGGCAGTCTCTGTATCTTTTTTCATTTTTTCAAGAGCAGTGTCCACAGCCGGTCCAAAAAGTTGGTTTTCATTGAACGGCTGATTTAGAATAGTGGTTTGGACCTCCTGCTTGAAGCCTGAAATGCGCAGCCATGCATGTCTTCTGAGCAGCACGCTAGTATTGACAGACCTAGCGGCAGTGTCAGCTGCATCAAGGGCACACTTAATTGATGCGTTGGTGATTAGTTTGCCCTCTTGGATTAGGTCTTCTGCTTGAGTTTTATACTGGTCAGGCAAATGCTGTAACAGGGTTTCCAGCTGGTCATAGTGGGCCCTATCATATCTAGCCAGCAGTGCTTGAGTGTTGGCTATACGCCAGTAATTGGCCGCCTGCGCAACTACTCTTTTGCCAGATGCGTCTAATAATTTAGATTCTTTATCAGGGGGCGGTGCGTCTCCTGAGGTTTGTGAATTAGCTCGCTTTCTAGCATTGGAGACTACTAATGAATCTAGAGGCAGCTGACCTTTGATGTACGCAGGATCGTCAGGGGCAGGCCTATATTTTTTTATCGATTCTGGGATTAAGAATCCTGGCGCGTTCAGGATCTTTAAATATGTCGGGAGCATGCTTAATGACCCCTTTAATCATTGGCAATATGTGAATAGTGTTTTGGGACTGTTCAAATGTGTCTAAAAGAAAATCCTCCTCTGGTGCGTCTGAGTGCATGTGTACCCCATGAAATACAGCAGCCCTATTGATGAGTTGTCCAAACCCAATATTATCATCCGGAGGAGAGGGTTTTGTTGGGTATGGTATAGGGAGGTCTGGAGGATCTATTTGATCATTATAATCCCAATCATCTTGTGGTGGGTCATCTGGATCGGTGAATGGGTCATGAGGGTCACCACCGTCCCCTAGGTCATCCTGATAATCGTATGTAGGTGGTGTATGTGGTGGAGATGTTACAGGCTGAGGCGGTGTAACAGGTTTGGGGAGAGGAGGGGTGTTAGATGGAAGGACAGGAGAAGAAGGAGGCATAGGTGATGTGGCACAGTCCTTTTCCACAGGTACTGGCTTGTGGCATGGCACAGCTGTGAGATGTCCTGTTTTAGGGTTGATGTGGATCTTTTCTGCTTAGGATCAACAGGATCCGGATGAAAAAGCTCCTCCTCTTGGATAACTGGTTTCGGCGCCGATTTTTCGGTTCCGAGCGGGGCTGTGGCTGAGTCTTATGCTCTTTGGCCTTAGGAGGCGTGGAAGAATCCTTAGGCTTGGTTGTCGGTTCCGAAGGCTTTGGGTTAGGGGCCGTGGCGTGATCTTTAGGTTTCGACGCCGGCTTATTCCAATGCTTCGATGTGTTCGAGGCCGGTTTGTTCTTAGAGGTGGAAGGAATGGGAGCCGATTTCGGAGCAGAGTGTTCTTTTGGCTTCGGTGCCGAAGGTGCCGGTGGGACTAGCACATGCGGTTTGCTTGGTGCCGAGCTACCGGAAGGCTTGAATTTTTTCTTCGGAGCCGGGCTGGAAGGCGGGGCTTCTGAAGTGTATTTTCGGTCGCGACTGAGGCCTACAAGCGAAGTGTTGACCGGTGCCTTGTGCTTTGGTGTGGGGGTTGGGGCAGTAGTACTCACTCGTTGCCCAGGAGTGATGGGGTCGTCTGAGTCTTCTGCCTCAGACACAATTTGGAGATCCTCGGAATCTTCTTCAGGGACATCTGGGCCTTCGTCGAAGATGTCTACCGGTTCCGGAGCTGATCTCTGCGCCATGACGTGCCGTCGAGCTCAACGATCTCGAATAGTTTTCTTTGATCGAAAGGAGGCGCAGGCTGGGCAGCTGAACTCGTTGTGATCCGGCGAAAGGCACAGGTTACAGACCTTGTGATGGTCACTGTGTGGGAATTTTGCTCCACACTGGGGGCATTTTCGGAAAGGCGTCCTTTCCATGAGCCGTAGGCCTCACGGCGTCGATGGGCCCAACAGCCCGCGCCGACGGCTGAAAAGAAATCGAAGAAAGGCGCGTCGAGATTTCGATGTCGATTGGAAAAGTTTGGAAGTTTTGCGCGTTGAAAAGTTTGAAAATTAAAGTTTCGAACCGGTGCACAAAAATTGCATCCGAACCCAATGGCGGAAAAAAACACTGAGGATGGAGTCGATGCCCATGCGCACTATCGTACAAGGGAGGAGTCACCTATCTCCTAACTACAAAGACTTCTTCTAAGACAACAACAAAGTGCAAGCATCCGAGCCCAACACCAGATGGCGATCTAATGCTCAGTGTGAGATCTGCAGCTCATATGCCTCGAACAATAAAATAACTAAAAGAATATTTTTTATACAAAAACAATTGGTCTAAAGTTCAGTCTTTGAGTGTGTGAATTCATTTGCTGACTGAGTGTGTACAACAAATGCTTAACACTGTCCTCCGATACTGCCTTACTGCTCGACCACACTACCACAAATAGAGAGTAAGGTTCTATCTAACTTCACCTCTGCCTACCTTTGGGGTTCCACTGGACTCTGTGCACACTATAACTCACTTTGGTATAGTATATACAGAGCCAGCTTCCTACATTGGTGGATCAGCGGTGGGATATACAACTTTGCATTTGTTGGACTACTTGGTTACCACCTGATCACACGACAGAACTCTTAAATTGTCTTTAGAATTCTGATTTTTCAACTTGGCATTTTTTGCAAAATGACTAAAAGTTTTGTTAGGGCCTTGGTTAAATCCCTTTAGAATTTTAGAAAATAAAAAGCCACTGTAGCTAGGGTTAGAGGGGTTAGAAGTTTTTTTTTAACAATGTCTCAAAATAAGAACCCAGCTGTTAGTGAGAATAACCACAATGACAGAGGAAAGGGTTGAGGAGCTTGACCTCACTCCTTACCTTCACTTGCCTTTCAAGGAGGTAAGGTCCCTATGTAAAATTAAAAACATAACCGTGGGTCCCAATCCCACCAAACAAAAGCTCCAGGAGCTGTTGGCTGGGTATGCTAAGGACCACCCATCTGAAAATGGTGAAGACCAATCAGATGAGGAAGTAGAGGAAGGAAATGACCTGGTAGATCACCCCCTCCACTTCATAGGGAGAAAAGGGTTCAAGTACCCTTGACTCCAAGAATCAACCTCTCAGTACCTAGATCTCACACAGGTGGATCAGATACCAATGAGGACAGTCTCAATGAGGAGGACAGCCTTTTAGTAAGGCCGACCAAAAGACTGGATCTAGAGACCAGGTTGCTGGCTCTAGAAAGAGAGAGAGCAGAGATGGGCCTAGCACCCATCAATGGTGGCAGCAATTTACTAAATAAGGATAAAAAGGAATCTTGTGATCCTAAAATCCCCAAAGGGATTGTCCCTAAATATGAAGAGAGTGATAATATCACAAAATGGTTCACAGCCTTTGAGAGGGCTTGTGAAATGAGAAAAGGGAAGAAGTCACACTGGGGGGCACTCCTTTGGGAACTGTTCTCTGGTAACTGCAGAGACAGACTCCTGACCCTTACAGGGGCAGATGCTGGGTCTTATGACCTCATGAAGAGAACTCTGATTGAGGGATTTGGACTCACAACTGAGGAATATAGAATTAGATTCAGGGGGGCTCACAAAACCCAAAACCAATCCTGGATTGACTTTGTAGACTACTCAGTAAAGACACTAGATGGTTGGTTAACTGGACGCCACAATGTGCATGATTTCAAAGGACTTTACAATCTGTTTATGAAAGAACACATTTTAAGTAATTGCACTAATGAAAAGTTGCATCAGCATTTGGTAGACCTAGGTCTAATTTCTGCCCAAGAATTGGGAAAGAAGGCCGACCACTGGGTCAAGACAAGGGTGACAAAAACAACCACTGGGGGTGACCAAAAGAAAGTGGTTACAAAACCTCCCCAGGGGAAAGGTGGTGAGAATCCCCAAGATAAAAAGCCTGAGTCTTCTAAAGGGCCCCAAAAACCTGCACAGGGGGGTGGGTCCCAAAACTCTTCCCAGTCCAATAATAGGTACAGGGGAAAGAACTTTGATCCTTCAAAGGCCTGGTGTAACAACTGTAGAAAGTTGGGACACTTAACTGGAGATGCTGCTTGCCCAAACAATAAGGCCCCTAGTCCTACTACAGCTACTCCTGGGGTAGCAAGTCTCCAGAAGGGATCAACAGTGTGCCAAGAGCAAATCGGGTTGCACACTGAAGCAGTTCTAGTTTCAGAAGGGGAAGTTGAGTTTGCCACTGTAGCTGTGTGGCTACCCAACTTAAAAAAGTACTTACAATGCCCCTGGATTAATGGAACTAGGATAGAAGCTCTGAGGGATACAGGTGCCAGTGTCACTATGGTGAGAGACACACTGGTTTCCCATGAGCAATACTTGATTGGGAGAACTTACCCAGTCACCAATGGTGACAGTGTTACCACTAACCATGCAATGGCTATGGTGATATTAGACGGGGGGTGGGGGGGTTACTGGCCTGAAACAGGTAGTGGTCTCTCCAAAGCTACCAGCTGCATGTCTGCTTGGCAATGACCTGGAAACCTCAGCATGGGCTGAGGTTGAACTGAAAACCCATGCAGAAATGATGGACATCCCTGAATTGGTGTATGTAAAAACAAGAGCACAGAGCAAGAGACAGGGTGAAAAAGAAGTGTTGGAGCCTGAAAGTATGGCCCAACCTTCCAAGAGAAAAGGTAAGAAGACTGGGGAACCAGCTTCAGTACAGCAAAATGATCAGGACCCCTCTCCTCAGGGAGAGGACTTGAACATCCCAGAGGGAACTGAGCCCATGGGGCTTGACCCTCACCAGGTTGAACTCTTAGGCCCAGGGGGACCCTCTAGGGAAGAGTTGTGCCTTGGACAGCAGGACTGTCCAACTCTTGAAAGCCTGAGGCAGCAAGCTGCTGCACAGGAAAAGGGAGATGTCAGTGGTACCCACAGAGCCTATTGGGAAGAGGGACTACTGTACACTGAGGCCAGAGACCCCAAACCTGGAGCCACTAGGAGAGTGGTAGTGCCTCAGAAGCGTAGGGAGTTTCTCCTAACTTTAGCTCATGACATTCCCTTAGCTGGACATCTGGGCCAAACCAAGACTTGGGAAAGGCTAGTTAGCCACTTTTACTGGCCCCAGATGCACCAAAAAGTAAAGGAGTTTATCAGCTCCTGTGTCACCTGTTAGGCCAGTGGCAAGACAGGTGGCCCCTCAAAGGCCCCCCTGATACCACTGCCTGTGGTGGGGGTTCCCTTTGAAAGGGTAGGCGTGGACATAGTGGGTCCACTTGAACCTCCCACAGTATCAGGGAACAAATTCATTCTAGTGGTAGTGGATCATGCCACTAGGTACCCTGAAGCAATTCCCCTTAGGACTACTACAGCTCATGCAGTACAGTACCCTCATTGGTGTCTTCACCAGAGTAGGGTTTCCTAAGGAGGTGGTTTCAGACAGAGGTTCCAACTTCATGTCTGCTTACCTAAAACACATGTGGAAAGAGTGTGGAGTGCAGTACAAGTTTACTACACCCTATCACCCACAAACCAATGGCCTTGTTGAGAGATTCAACAAGACATTGAAAGGCATGATTATGGGGCTCCCTGAAAAACTCAAAAGGAGATGGGATGTCCTCTTACCCTGCCTGCTTTTCGCTTACAGACAGAGAAGTGCCACAGAAGGGAGTAGGGTTTTCCCCCTTTGAACGTCTGTTTGGCCATCCTGTGAGGGGACCACTCTGTCTTGTAAAAGAGGGTTGGGAGAAGCCTCTCCAAGAACCCAAACAAGATATTGTGGACTATGTGCTTGGCCTAAGGTCCAGAATGGCTGAGTATATGGAAAAGGCATCCAAAAATCTTGAGGCCAGCCAGGAGCTTCAGAAGCACTGGTATGACCAAAAGCTGCACTGGTTGAATTTCAACCTGGGCAAAAGGTGTGGGTTTTGGAGCCAATGGCACCAAGGGCACTCCAGGACAGATGGAGTGGCCCTTACCCTATCCTAGAAAAAAAGAGTGAGGTCACCTACTTGGTTGACCTGGGCACAAGCAGGACACCCAAGAGGGTTATCCATGTGAACCGCCTGAAGCTCTACCATGACAGGGCTGACATCACCATGCTGATGGTGACTGAGGAGGATCAGGAGACAGAGTGAACCTCTCCCTGACCTCCTCTCATACCGCCCAAAAGATGAGTCAGTGGATGGAGTTGTCTTTTCAGACACCCTCTCTGCCAAACAGCAGACTAATTGCAAGCAAGTCTTGCAGCAGTATGCTAAGCTCTTTTCCTTGACACCTGGTCAGACAAACTGGTGTACCCATGATGTGGACACTGGTGACAATTCTCCTGTCAAAAACAAAATCTATCGACAGTCTGACCAAGGCAAAGAAAGCATCAGAGCTGAAGTCAGCAAGATGCTGGAGTTAGGGGTTATTGAACCCTCTGAGAGCCCCTGGGCCAGCCCAGTGGTTCTAGTCCCCAAACCTCATCCACAGGGTGGAAAGAGAGAAATGGGGTTCTGTGTGGACTATAGAGGGCTCAACTCTGTTACCAAGACAGATGCTCACCCTATCGCAAGAGCAGATGAGTTGATAGACAAATTGGGAGCAGCCAAATTTCTAAGTAACTTTGACTTAACTGCAGGGTACTGGCAAATTGGCATGGCCCCAGGAGCAAAAGAAAAGACAGCATTCTCCACACCTGATGGGCATTATAGGTTTACGGTTATGCCCTTTGGTTTAAAGAATGCCCCTGCCATCTTCCAGAGGCTGGTGAAACAAGTCCTTGCTGGATTGGAGTATTTTAGTGCAGCTTATCTAGATGATATTGCTGTATTTAGCTCCACCTGGCAGGATCACCTGATCCACCTTGGGAAGGTTTTAAATGCCCTGCAAACTGCAGGCCTAACTATCAGGGCATCCAAATGCCAGATAGGGCAGGGAACTGTGGTGTACTTGGGCCACCTTGTTGCGGGAGGCCAGGTACAACCCTTACAGGCCAAGATCCAGGCCATCCTGGACTAGGCAGCTCCAACAACCCAAACCCAAGTCAGGGCATTCCTTGGCTTGACTGGGTACTACAGGAGGTTTGTGAAGGGATATGGGTCCATTGTGGCTCCCCTCACAGAACTCACCTCCAAGAAGATGCCCAAGAAGGTAAACTGGACAGTTAGTTGTCAAAAGGCTTTTGACACCCTGAAAGAGGCTATGTGCTCAGCACCAATTCTCAAAGCTCCAGACTATGCCAAGCAGTTCATTGTGCAGACTGATGCCTCTGAACTAGGGATAGGAGCGGTCCTATACCAGACCAATGATGAAGGCCAAGACCAACCTGTTGCTTTTATAAGCAGAAGGCTTCTCCCCAGGGAGCAGCGTTGGAGTGCCATTGAGAGGGAGGCCTTTGCTGTGGTTTGGTCCCTGAAGAAGCTGAGACCATACTTGTTTGGTACTCACTTCCTAGTACAAACTGATCACAGACCTCTCAGATGGCTAATGCAGATGAAAGGTGCAAATCCTAAACTGTTGAGGTGGTCCATCTCCCTACAGGGAATGGACTTTGTAGTGTAACACAGACCTGGGACTGCCCATGCCAATGCAGATGGACTTTCCAGGTTCTTCCACTTAGAAAATGAAGACTCTCTAGGGAAAGGTTAGTCTCATCCTCTTTTGTTTGGAGGGGTGAGGGGGGTTGTGTGAGAAAGTGCCCTCTTCCTGCATGGTTGCCCCCACTTTTTGCTGAATTGCTGATGTACTTTGACTGAGTGTGCCCTGGGCTCCTGCTAATTAGGTACCCAGGGCGTATGTTCTTTCCCTAAAACTGCATTGAAGCCTAAACCCAATTGGCATCTCTGGCCACAGGTCAGCCCCTGGTAAACGGTACACAGGTACCCAGGGCACTGTGACCAGAGAAGGCCTCTAAGGGCTGCAGCACTTATTGTGCCACCCTTATAGGTCCTGTACAACTACACTCACACACTGCCTTTGCAGGCTGCGTGTTTTGGTGCAGAACAAAGTGAAGAGTCGACATGGCACACATCTCTGTGTGCCATGCCTACAACCCACTGCCCTGGCATAGGTCAGTCACCCCTCTAGCTGGGTGCACTATACCAGTGGTGAGGGTACAGGTGCATGAGCCCTGTACCCCTACAGTGTCTAAGTCCATTCTTAGACATTGTAAGTGCAGTGCTGCCATTAAGAGTATATGGTACTGAGAGTTTGTCATTACGAACTCCACAGCAACATAATGGCTACACTGATAACTGAGGAGTTTGGTATCAAACTTCTCAGCACATTAAACCTACACTGTTGCCAGTGTGGGATTTAATGTAAAATGCACACAGAGGGCTTCTTAGAGATGCCCCCTGAAAACTAACCCACCACTAGTGTCCAGGCTGAGTGGCTGCTTTCAGCTGCCACCACCAGACATGTTTCTGGACCCCTGGGTCGAGAGTCTGCTGCTCTCTGGGGCCTGAAACAATGCACATCCTGGGACGAGGTGCCAAGCCTCCTCACCCAGGATGGGCAGGGTTCACGAAGGGGGAGCTTCAAAGGCTTGCCGCCTTTGTGAGCTTCCACAGGCCAATTGCTGCTTTCAGCAACTGGTCCCCACTGGTTCTGACCCCCACCTTGGGCGGGAGAACCGGCAGGAAAAACAAGTGAGGAAGAGAGGTGTGCCCACCTCTTCCAACTCCACCACTCAGGTGGGGGAGGCGAGGTGAAGCACAACTCTCAGTCCACACCATCTTGAAGATGGGGGGACTCAGCCAACCAGGGACAGGCACATGCCCCCCTTCCACTGGAGGGTGGCATAATAGGGGGTGTAACCACCCCAGGGAAGGGACCCATTGGTCCCTGCCTTTTACCTACCTGTAACTCCCCTAAATCTAGTATTTAGGGGCACCCCTGAACCTTGCTTCCTCAGATCCAGACAAGAAACAAGAAGGACCGAACAGCCGTGCAGCAGCTAACAAGAGGAAGACGCCCACTGACTTGGCCCCAGCCCTACCGGGTTGTCTCCCCCTCCAACCTGCTCCTGCGAAATCCCGGTGTGTCCTGCAGCCAGCTTAACCTCAAAAACCCCGGAGGACCTGCCTGCCTTCACTTCCAAAGACTGCTTCTCCCGTGAACACCGGATTTGTTCAACTGCAACCTCTGGCTCCGGCCGGACACCGCGAATCCGCCCCACTCTGCACCCGCCGTCCATGGCCCGAGCTCGAGTGGACAAACACCACAAGGAGGTCCCCTCGGCGATCCTGACCCGAGATCCAGCGACCCCCTGACCTGCCTCAAGCCTCCAGCCGACACCTGCAGCCTAAATCCAGAAGGCCCCCCTAACCGGGACCAGGAGCTGGTAAGAAGATCCGACCCCAAAAGGCACCCCTGCACCCGACGCCCCACGGCCTTGTGTGCCCAAACCGACGGTGCCTAACCAACCCCTAGCTTCCCAACTTACCTCTCGAAGTGGTGGTCGCACCCAGAAGACCTTCATCTCTCTGCCTGCAGAGCTTTTGCAAACCGGAGGTTCTCCATTGAAACCAACAGGACGTCCGACTTCGAAACAGCACCCTGCACCCGGCCGCCTTAGTGCCGCTGAGGGTGCACCTTTGGTGCTAATCTGTTTCCCCATTTGCCCTGAGCTAAAGTCTAGGAGCTTTGCTCCCACAACCCAGTGGCTGCTAGCCAGCAGCCACCAACCGGAGGCCCCCTATCCCCCGTTGCATAACATTGGGCCTCAGCACTCTGCACCCGGCCGCCCTAGTGCCGCTGAGGGTGTAACGAGAGTGCATCCTTGACCCTGGGTGAACCCTTGTTCTAACACTAGAACCTCAACTCCAAAGACCGATTACTTACCTCCAAACCGATAACCCTATTTTCCTCCATAGGATAACATTGACTGTTTTTCTGTGAAACGTTTTCAAGTGTAGAGTTTGAGAAACTAAAGAAATTCTTTAAAATTGCTTAATCTAACAAACACGATTTTACTCACCTGTTTTCAGGAAATGTCCCAGAGTAGTATCTAGGTATACACTCTGTGTAAGCCTAGTAATCTCAAAAGTTACTTGCCTGCTATTTTACTAAAAAGCCTATTCAAGTCTAAGTATTGCATTTCTCGGCATCCATACTGTAAATCAAATCAAAGTGCATATACAATTATACAATTATTAGTCAAACTGTATTACAATTGCATTACTATTGTAAAGTACTTATTGCTTACCTGTGCCAGGCTTGTTTGGTTCTAGAAAATAAAATAACTAAAAGAATATTTTTTATACAAAAACAATTGGTCTGAAGTTCAGTCTTTGAGTGTGTGAATTCATTTGCTGACTGAGTGTGTACAACAAATGCTTAACACTGTCCTCTGATACTGCCTTATTGCTCGACCACACTACCACAAACAGAGAGTAACGTTGTATCTAACTTTACCTCTGCCTACCTTTGGGGTTCCACTGGACTCTGTGCACACTATACCTCACTTTGGTATAGTATATACAGAGCCAGCTTCCTACAATACTCTACCCAATAGATTCTGCACCTTCTGAATTCCCAAAAGCGAGCAAGATGGCGGCTGCTTGGACGCCGCAGTATCTGCCCTCCCTAGTCCCCAGCCTTAATGAAGCAAATGGTGGATGAGAGAACCCGGGTGACCGATTAAGGAAGGAAATAAGTAAATGAAATGCAGAGAATGGTACATGTTGCCACTAAATGAGTACAGCGTCACCTGAAAGGAAGTGGAGTGAGAGAGGTAGTTTCGTTGTTGCTCCGTTTAGCAGGTGAGGTGCTCAGCTCTCTTAATCACCGATTGGGAGTCTGGCGTGATTCAGGAATGCCCCCTAAGCAGAGTAAATCGGCGAGGGAGCATGCCGAGGCCCAGTCTGTGACGCATGTGGTGACTCCGGCTCGGAAGATAGCGGCCGGGCAGAAGATGGATTAAGCTGCCATACCAGCAACGGAGAAACGAGACGCAAGAGGTCCCGCAGACAGGAAGATGGTCCTGAAGAAAATGAAAGAGCAAGAGCAGCGGTCTAGTGTTGACTCGCTGAGGGAGAAGCAGCCACTAATCCCAGAGATGTTTTCCGGAAGATCTGCAGGACCTAGCAAGAAGAAACCTTGCCGTGCAGTGGTGCCGGTAAACGTACCTGAGGAGGCAGACGAGAGGGTAACTGAACCATCTCCGGAAACTGTGAATACGGACTTGTCGTTACTGTTAATTGAA
Source organism: Calotriton arnoldi (assembly GCA_963921515.1). Classification (NCBI taxonomy): domain Eukaryota; kingdom Metazoa; phylum Chordata; class Amphibia; order Caudata; family Salamandridae; genus Calotriton; species Calotriton arnoldi. Next base: position 1,376,085 of record CAWUFW010000434.1, read on the forward strand.
ATAACCAGAGGGGAAGGTTCAACTCTAAAGGAGGGAGCAGCAGAGGACAGGCCCAGGGCCCCCGCAGGTGTGGGTCTCAAGAGACCGAGAGTTGGGTAGCCCCCGCAAATTTGTTTTTGTTCAAGGAAGGCCATCTTGCGTTAAACTTAGGGTGGCAAGGTCTGACGGCTAGAGGGTCTCCAGAAGGGGCGGAGAAATTTTACTCACTCACAGATGAATCGGACTTCTCTGGAGCTAGTGAAGTCTTGACGGAGGAAAACTCTGCTCCAGGCACCTCAAGGGAGAGCCCAAGTAGCTTCCTTGTCCGACGGGTTACACAAAAGCAGATGTCGCAGAAAAAGCGCAGCGAAAAAGCTAGGCCGGATGGAAAGGGGTATGAATCGGACCGGAGCAACACCCGACAGCAAAAGTGGGATTACTCTGCTACATGCTTAGTACATGAGGAGGGAGGTACAGGGGCAAGTGTCACTCTGCAGGCAGGGTTGGCAATAAACCCGGAGGTAGAAGTTGCTCCCATGATGGAACTTATTTACTCCACTTTTAAACAGGTGCAAGTGGGACGCCCACATGGACAATAAGAGCTCATCTCAAAACCAAGAAACTACAAGGGGCAATGCGCAAAGTCAACACGATTTTCTTGGAAATAACAGAGAGAATTACGGCAGTGGAAGAAAGGGCTGAAACATTGGAAGCAGAGGTTGGGACAATGGAGAAGCATTACGTTACTCAAGAATCTTGAATGCAGACATGGGGAAGCTGGAAGATTTTGAAAATCGTCAACGTAGGAACAATTTAAGGTTTTTAGATGCGGTGAATAACGCAGAGGGGAACGATATCAGGTCATATATGCCTGGGTTACTAAAGGGGGCTTTTCCTGAGCTGGCTCACTGGCAGTCCGAGGTACAAAGAGTACACCATTTCCATCTAATGTTGAAGAAAAATCGGAAACCTGGCAGCTTGAGAAGCCGAGGGCAATTTTGGTGTTTTTGGGGAATTTTCTCCTGCGCCAAGCAATCTTTGAGAAAGCAAAGCCAGAGGCTAAACGAACATTTGATAGCAATACATTTTTTGTCCGGCCGGACTTTAGCCAGGTGACTGTTGAAAGAAGGTGGCGTTGCAGCAATTATTTGTGCCTTTCCAGAGGCTTGGGTGTGAAGTATATTTGATGAATCCTGCCCTCCTCAATGTTATTTTTAAGGGAAAACCCCGGGTGTTTACGTCCGGGATAAAAGCACAAGAATTTTTTTAAGAGATCGCGGGAGGGGTTGGGCAGGGGTGAAACTAGGAGTGTTACGGGGCAAGGGTTAAATCAGATGTCACATTTGTTATAAAAGAAACATGTAGGGAGGGTTGATAACTAAAGGTCAACCGGGGAAGTGTGATACGTGGAGTTTATTGTCAAACCACTCAGGGTGTTGTATATCCTCCGTTGACGCGTGGGTATTGTTTATTCTGTTTTTCAGTCAGTTATCCTTTAAATGGCATGGTCACCAGGGGGTTTGGTGGTTGGTTTGGCTGGGGTGGGGGGTGTTTGGCTGGGGGTGGTATGTTAGCAGGAGGCATCACTTGAGTCATTTCTGACCCGCTTGTTCAAGGTGGAGGGGGGGGGGGTTGCAGGGATTTGTGGGGTCTGGGGAAAAATGAAGTGGTGGTGGTTGGGGGGGGACTTCCAATCAGATAATAAGGTTTTGGGTAGTTGGAATGGTAAGATACAGATTGGCTATACTCAGAGTATAGATGAATAAGCTATGAATTGCTATTATTAATATATGTGGTCTAAATAATCCCATGAAAAAGCAAAGGGTTAATGTGGATATACAGTATTTGAAAGCGGACATAATACGTATGCAGGAGACACATACTGAGGGGACTAGACGGAATGTGTTATAGCTTGCAGGTTATCAGCTCATCTGCAATACCTCACAAGGGACACGTACTCGTGGGGGTCGCCATTTTAGCTCAGATGGGGAGGTTCAATTTTCCTCGAAGCAGGGCAGATGAATATGGCAGATGGGCCTATGTAGAGTGCTGCGGTGCAAATCGATCTTTTACACTCTGCTCAGTGGTGGATGATCCCACAGTGTTCGATTGGCTTAATAATGAACTGTCCGGGTGGCCGTTCCCGCTAGTTATTTGTGGAGATTTTAACATTAACATTGGGGGCGGGTGGATAAAGATAGGAAGTAAGCTCCATCAAGGCTGCAAGCCTAAGGTTTTTGATCATTGAGTAATTGAAAAGATTGTCAGAAAGGAATATTTGGGGGCCCCAATCAGGGCCCGGGCCGACGTTGGCCACTACAAATTGGCCCTGGGGGCACATGCAGGGCCCCCACTCACCTAAGTACACCGTGTGCCATGCCCCACATTGGGCATGGCATACGATCCATGAACGTGCAAGAGGTGCTGCACGGTGAAGGAATGTGCTGCAGCCTTTTCCCATGGCTGCAGCATGCCCCCACTGTGGTTCCGACACGTTTCCGACCGCCAGCCCAGTGCTCGCATCGGAATGCAGCGGTCGGTCTGCCCCCATGCTTGTCGGTGGACTACGGACCGCTACAAATGCAGCTGGCTGTCCAACTGACTGCCATTGTAAAGAGGGCCAATGTTCCTCTTTAGTCATGTTAAAATACTCGATAATGTGTTTTCCAGCAACGGCAAGACTGCCTTTAAAAGGAAGAGTAGATGATTTTGTTTGTCTGCCCTACAAGTGCATCTTGAACAAATGGGTTGAAGCAGGTCATTGGTTTCTTACTCAGATTGGCAGTTCTTAATAACAAAAAAGTGTAAACCAATACAATATATAAGAATAGTATGTAAACACTTAATTACTCCACTAGTCATAATTGCAGTAGGTTCTAAAGAACATTAATATTTTTGTAACCAATGTCTACAGTTGGTAAAGAAGTTTCAAACTATTATCATTAATCTTCAAGGTAGAAGTGAGATGGCTACCACAAAGCAGGCAGATCTTGAGGTTTTCTGAGCTTAATCCATACAGTTGAATCTGTTCTGGGATCCTCCTAACCCACCCCACAAAAAGAATTTACCAGTTATGAATTATGAGAAAGTGTCAATTAATAAAGAAATAATGTAACATTTGGTATACCTTGCTAACTTTGAGTTCATCAAAATGTGGGGTTCTTTCAGACTGCTGAATAGACAAACTGGAAGAATCGTAGTCATGCTTAGCTTCCAGAAAATGGAAAGACTGAAGATTTGAACTCTCATTGCTTAGGTGAGAGAAGTTGAGGTCAACAACAGGAGCTAAAATAAAAGTCGAAACATAAATACATTTTTTTTTTTTAAAATAAGTATTCTAGTGTGCAGTAAAGAGCAATATCAATACACAAAGCTTCTATGGCTAGACTTTGAACAGAAGTGCACATTATTTACCTGTAATTATGGACACGGAGGTTTAAATTTATATAGCTAGATCTTGGCAGCAAAAAAAATCCAAACAAAATATATTATCCTTTTATCAGAAATTGAGCGACTGTGATTAGCGGTTATGGGGACAAAAGCTCACAGTTCTGATGAAAACGGTGATTGACCTCCCAATGCATAAATTTATTATGTTTTTTAATTGTACTAGGTGTGGCAGAACCGCTCTTATAAGATGCACATTGGTGAATTTTAGGATGGCTGCTATTTGTGATGAAAAGGCGAGAAGAGATCATTGTTGATCCACACCACATATTTTATTCGAGTTGTGGTTGTTCCCAGTTCCAGATGCTTCACTTATACACACAAAAACATTCTTTATCCACTGGTGTTCGAAAACCTACTTTGTGTGGTTACCCTTGTTTGCTGATTGGCACTGCTGTTTTTGGTTTTTTTTAAACTCTGCACACTTGGGCACAGCTGCCCATTTCCCAGTGTTTGTGTTCTGACCCCTAAAATATTATAAAAACAAACACTGGCTGTTAGAAATGGGATATCTAGTTGGCAAGGGCTTGCACCTTTGTCCAAGTAGGGACCCTTCTTCCTAGTCAGGGTAAGGGTGTTACACTCGTGAAGTAACCCCTGCTCACCCTCGTGGTAGCTTGGCACGAGCAGTCAGGCTTAATTCAGAGGCAGTGTGTAAAGCATTTGCACATAACCAACAGTAATACAGTGTAAGCACTACAAACGGACACCACACCAGTTTAGAAAAATAACCAATATTTTATATACTCAAGACAAGACCAATTCCGACAAAAATCCACAATACTATACTTTAAAAACGAATACTTGATAAGTTAACTTCTTCTTTGCAGGAATAGTTCAAAAACAAAGTTCGTACGAGTCGGTAGCTCCGTCCGAGCCTACCGCGATGCTGAAAACCACAGAGTCTAACAGTTCCAGCCGACCGCGTCGATACGGGCCAGCAGAGTCGTGAACAGACTCGGTCACAGTACCTTTCTCGTTGTGGCTGGTACGGAGTGTACGAGCCGGTCGGCGTTCGTCGCGGTTGCGGTGCAAGACGGAGCGATGCAAGGTGCGGTGTCCCTCGATGCGGTGCAGGCAGCGGCTCGATGAGCGTCGTGCAGACGGAGTCGGTGAGTCCAAGGCGTGCGATGCAGGGTGAGACGATGCTCGATGCGGTGCTGACAGGTTGCGATGCAGGCGACCAAGTCGGAGTGCGGGAGCTGGCGTCGGACAGCGGTGCGAGTCGGAGCGGTGCGTCGCAAACGTGCGAGCGGTGCCCCAAATGTGATGCGGTCACGACTGTTGAGCCAGTTACAGCGACCGCGTCGGTCGGGTCCGGCTGTTTCAGTGAAGCGATGCGATGCGAACTGCGGTGCCCACAGGTCACGGTGCAAGCAGCGGCTCGGTGTTGGCGGCGTCGGACGTCGCCCACGGTGAGACCAGGGTTGCGATGCGAAGCGGGGCGATGCGGTCTGCGGTGCAAACAGGTCACCGGCCAGGGATGGATTCGGTTGACGGAGTCGGTTGCGGTTCCCTTCCTCTGTGGCAACTGAAACAGCGTTCCAGAAGCGGTACCCAGAGGCTTGTGAAGTCTTTGTAGTCCCTGAGACTTCTTAACAGGAGGCCAGCTCGGTTCCAGTCCCTTGGAGATACTCAGCACAAGTTTGTAGAAAGTTCAGTCCTTTCACTGCCCAAGGCAGAAGCAGCAGCTGCAAGCCAACCCAACAAAGCAACAACACAGCAAAGGGGCAGTACTCCTCCTGGCAGCTCTTCCAGCTCTTCGTCTTGGCAGGTTCCTTGATTCCAGCGAGATCTAAATTCATGGGGTCAGGGCCCCAATATTTATATCCCAAATTCCTTTGTTCTCTGAAGGCAGAGAGGCCTTTGCCTAGTCCAAACCAGTTCTGGAGCACTTTGTTGACAAGTCTCCATCCCTTCTTTCAGTGAGTAGGCCAGGGACATCAGACGCACCACAGGAGGTGGAGCCAGCATTGTGGAGGGAAGGCACTGTCCTATTCAGGGCCCAGGTGCAACCCCTCCCACCCATCTACATGTAGATATTGCTATTCAGCCCTGTGCTGACTCACCCTGTCTCCTGGCATCCCCCAGCCCCTGTCACTCACATTCCAGACAAGGGATACACAACCTCGCAGAGGCAGGCTTGGATGGTTAGACAAGAAAATACCCACTTTCTAAAAGTGGTATTTTCAAACACAGAATGTTAAAACCAACTTCACTAAAAGATGCATTTTATCATTCTGAGTCCAGGCATACTAAACTCGAATTTCTTCCATGTTCCCGGGGTCAATTAGGATTATAAGCTGTAATAATCAAAACTGCCCGTTCTGGCCTAGGGGGAACAGGTAGCCTTGCAATAGTGAAAACCGAACTAGGCCGTAATTCACTATCAGGACATGCCACACACACCAGGGCATGTCCTACCTTTCGCCTACAACGCACCCTGCCCACAGGGGTACCTTGGGCCTACCTTAGGGGTGACTAACATGTAGAAAAGGGAAGGTTTAGGGACTGGCAAGTGTGTGCACTTGCCAAGTCGACATGGCAGCCCCAGGCTGCGCACAGGCTCTGCGATGGCAGGCCTGAGTTACACTTTACGGGCTGTTTGCGTGGGTGGCACAATCCAGTGCTGCAGCCCACCAACAGCATTTGGTCTATAGGCCCTGGCACTCGCAGTGCACTTTACAAGGGACTGACACATAAACCAAATAGGCCAATCATGGAAACACCAATCCATAACACATTTTATACAGGAGCACTTGCACTTTCCCACTGGACAGCAGTGAGGAAAGCGCGCAGAATCATTACACCAGCAAAAACAGAGTCAAAACCGGGAGGTCAGAAAGCAAAAAGACAGGGGTAACACGCCAAAAGATGCCAAGTCTAACACTGGCAAAGCCAATAGGTCTCGACAATCCGAGAACTATAGGCGTTGGCAATGTAAATGCATTTATTAATATACACAAATGCATTAACACTGCCAAAGCCTATAGCTCACAGATTGCAGAGAACTATTGGCTTTGCCAATGCTCGTTATTTCTTAGGATTTGCAAATTAGAAGGAAAAGACATGCTACCTCTTAGATGCCCCTAAAGTAGATTACCTTAAAGTATCTGGAAAAAAGACACACAGCCTTTTCATGGCATCAATGCACCCATAAATATGTAAAAAAGACTAAATATACACAAACTTTGTAATACACCATAAACACAATGTCGAAGGACATAACTGTAGCAGCTTAGCAAACAGAGGAAGAGACTCTGCTTTTCTATTTGAAAGCCTTTCATGCAAATTAAAAGGCAGCATATCTCACGCATTTGCTAAATTGCTACCGTAGTTTATAAAACGGTGTGCTTAAACTTGATTAAAGTTTTGAATAGTTTTTTTTATTTCATTTGGTGGTGCCTTTGTAAAAATTGAAAGGAGATAGCAGGCAGATGCAATGCAGGGATTTTTAACAATGCGATTGAATGTTGCAAAGAGAATACTTTCGCACAAATTGCATCGCTGAGGAAATAAAACAAGCGATACACACAGAGTTAATGTCCATTAGGGGCATGTGAAAGGCAGCGTGTCTTTTCATTCTTATCTATATTTGCAATTTGCAAGCGTAACGTACGTAGGCAAGCACATTGTTTTAACAGTATGCCTTCATACAAAATGTTTTCAATTTCAAAAAATCAATTGAAATGAAAACACATGCTACCTTTTAGATGCCCATAAACCACATCACCAACCCAAAAATAGAAATAAAACAAACAGCTACTTTTGGAACGCAGAGCTGGTTCCCAATGTGGTCCCATACAATGCGAGAATGCTCTTGATGCCTAAAAAAATAAATAAAGAAAATAGAGGCTCGTCTGCCCCCGACTTACTTAGCACTGGCACGTTGCTTCGTTTCTTTTGCCGCTTCTCTAATGCGCTACTGTTTTTACTTGCACTGCAACCATTTTTTAATTTCTTTACAAGTCTAAAGAAATTAAAATATAGTCACGGTGCGGTGCAAGTAAAAACAGCACTTTAGAGAAGTGGTGAAAGAAACAAAGCCGCGTGCTGGAGCTGACCAAGTTAGGGGGCAGACGAGCAGGTAACGGTGTGGCGTTAGAAAAAACAGTTGCGCTTGTGAAAAGTGCTTGTTAAGAAATAAAAAAGTTGTCCCGCAACAATGTCATAAAATGACCGCAGCGTATGCTTAGCGTGGTTGGCGAATGCGCTCGGGGAGAGCTAAACAACGGAAGGGGAGGCACGCAAAATGGAGCAATGATGGTGCCAGCCAATGGCAAGCCTATCGGCTTGCAGAAGCCCACGATGTAAATACAGCATGTTGTGGTTCGAGGCAGCGCATTCGCGCCATCTACAACCGAGACCTACGGATGACATTGGTCAGGGGTTTGTTAAAGCGCGGCTACTCACCCGTAAAGGTCTCAAGGCGCGGGGGGGGGTCCAGGTTCCTTCCATCAAGGAGGGGGTCTGTCGAAAAGCCAGGTTTTGAGGTTTCTTGCGAAGATGGGGAGCGATGTTGTCTGTCTGAGGTGGAGCGGAAGGGCGTTCCATGCTTTGGCCGCGAGGAAGGAGAAGGAGCGGCCTCCCGATCTGGTCTTTCTGGTGCGGGGGACCACGGCGTAGGAGAGCTGGGCTGATCGTAGGGTCCTTTGGGGTGCGTGGAATTGGAGTCGGCTGTTCAGGTATGCTGGTCCGGTGCCGTGGAGGGCCTTGTGTGCGTGGGTGAGCATCTTGAAGGTGATTCTCGCCTCGACAGGGAGCCAGTGGAGTGTGCGCAGGTGCTGGGAGATGTGGCAGTGTTTTGGCAGGTTGTGGACCAGTCTTGCGGCGGCGTTCTGGATGTTCTGTAGCTTGCGGGTGAGGTTTTTGTTTATTCCGGCGTAGAGTGCGTTGCCGTAGTCGAGTCTGCTGGTGACCAGGGCGTGAGTGACGGTCTTTCGGTGTTCGAGGGGGATCCATTTGAAGGTCTTACGAAGGAGGCGGAGGGTGTGGAAGCAGGAAGACGAGACAGAGTTGATCTGGCGGTCCATTTTGAGCTTGGAGTCCAGGATGATTCCCAGGTTGCGTGCGTGGTCCGTGGGGGTTGGCGGGTTTCCGAGAGGGCGGGGGGCCACCAGGTGTCGCTCCAGGCATCGGGGTTTGGGCCCATGATGAGTACTTCTGTTTTGTTGGTGTTTAGTTGTAGGCAGCTGTTTTTCATCCATTTAGCGACGGCTTCCATGCCTTCTTGAAAGTTGCGTCTGGCGGTGTTGGGCTCGTTGGATAGGGAGAGGATGAGCTGGGTGTCGTCTGCGTGTGACACGATGTTGAGTACGTAGGTTCTGACGATGGGGGCGAGTGGAGCCATGTAGACGTTGAAGAGCGTCGGGCTGAGGGAGGAGCCCTGGGGGACTCCGCAGGTGGTAGGTGTGGGGTCCGAGAGGAAAGGGGGGAGTCTGACCCGCTGCGTCCTGCCGGAGAGGAAGGAGCGGATCCAGTCGAGGGCCTTGTCCTGGATTCCTGCGTCGTAGAGTCTGCGTATTAGGGTGCGGTGGGAGACTGTGTCGAACGCCGCTGATAGGTCGAGGAGGATGAGGGCTACTGTTTCTCCTTTGTCCAGTAGGGTGCGGATGTCGTCTGTTGCAGCGAGGAGGGCGGTTTCCGTACTGTGGTATTTTCTGAAGCCGGATTGGGAGGAGTCGAGGATGTTGTGTTCTTCAATGAATGTGGCGAGTTGGCTGTTGATGGCTTTCTCGATGACTTTCGCTGGGAACGGGAGCAGGGAGATGGGTCTGTAGTTTTTGAGGTCGGTGGGGTCCGCTGAGGGTTTCTTTAGGAGGGGGTTGACCTCGGCGTGTTTCCAGTCGTCGGGGAACGAGGCGGTCGCCAGGGAGCGGTTGATGGTGTGGCGGAGCATGGGTGCGATGGTGTCGGCGGCTCGGTTGAAGATGTGGTGGGGGCAGGGGTCCGTGGGGGCCCCTGAGTGGATTGACTTCATTGTCTTCAGTGTGTCTTCCGTGGTGAGGGCTGTCCAGTCGTCAATCGCTGGTTTCCGGGTGTCGGGGGTGGTTGGTGAGGGTTCAGTGTGTTGGTTGTCTTCGTCGAAGTTGTCGTAGATGCTCTTGATTTTGTGGTGGAAAAAGGTGCTGAGTTTGTCGCAGAGGTCTTGTGAGGGAGGGATGTCGGTAGACTCGCTGGTGGGTTGGGCGAACTCCTTGATGATGCTGAAGAGTTCCTTGCTGTTGTGCGCGTGGGTGGAGATTCTGTCTTCAATCGCTTTTTTCCTCGTTTCTCTGATGAGTTGATGGTGGGCGTTGGTGGCGGCTCTAAAGTTGTCGTGGGCTTCTGTGGATTTGGTGTTCCTCCAGGCCTTTGAGGCGGTGGCATTGGTTAATCCCCAAATGGCATATTTACCTTTATAGCAAGGTCAGCCTTTCCATTCCTAATTAAGTATAACATAAGACCTGGGGGAAGAGGGGAAATTGGATTCCAGTGCACAATGTAGCCATTCTGGCTACATTGCAATGAGTGGGGCAATTGGTCCCAGAACCAGTTTAGTGTGGTCGAGGAGGAAGGGAATGCTTATTTCCCTAGACAAACCGCCGGGTGGGCCATTAGCCTCCTCGAGGGTAGCAAGGTGCTGTCATCTTGATTTTCCCCAAGAATGGTGCGCTGTGGAATAGTTTGCTTTAGGCCAAACACAATCTGCTGCAAAAGGTAGAAAGTTTGCCCTTGGGAACCTTTAGCTCATTGAGTAGGGAGTATCCAGAAGCCACCCTTTTCACTGGTTAGGAACTGTACAAAAGTGGCACCTCACCCACAGCTCCTCAGAACACCTCTGGACCTGTTGAAGAACAGAAGAGGAGTGGACCTGCTGTCAGTGACTGGTGGAGACCTAAAGTGCTGAACCTGCTCGCACTTGTATCAAGTACTAATGAGTGTACTCTAGTGGGCAGATAGCTGGTCTCCTGTATGGCCCCAGGTGCATAAAAAGCTGCAAGAGACTCTTTTGGAGGTGACCAGCTGACCAGTTGCAAATGGACCTGGATTACCCGGCTTGTGGCCCATGCTGGAGTTAGTCCTGGCACTAGGTTGTGTCCCTGAAGTCCTGGTGGCCTTAGAAGTAACCGGAACTCGCTGCTCCATAAAGTTAGAAATGATCCCAATTTTTCTAATTTCCAAGACTTCCGGAGCTTCAATGGGACCTCATGGCAAAGGTATACAACTTTGGTGCGACCTTCCAGAATACAACCTGAAGCCTTATACCACTGGAGGATTTGGAGCTTCAACAAAGAGAATATGGCCAAGGTAGAAATGTTGACTGGGTGAGGGAGAGAAACTATCCAGCCAACACCAGGACTTCAATATGTATAAAATGTTTTTGTTCCCAGTCCGAGGTTTTCCTGCCAAAATCAATGTCTTCAGCCGATCCTTGGCCAACAGGTATCAGACTTCAATTGGACTTCATCTGATATAATCTTCAACCTTTCCCTGCTGGAGGATTTCAACTTCCTTCAAAAAGATTAAGTCAGAAGGTAAAAACTTTGACCAGGACAACAGGCTTGTTATATCTGACCTCTGCTCCATCGCAGTTGTACTGCAATCATGTATAGGTCTGAGACTACCGCGAGCAGTGACTTTTTCTTGGCAGTGTTTGCCCTAAAGCTTTACAAATTCATACCTCCTGTTAAGCTGATTAAATCCAGTCATTTCTTCTTGTCATTTTTCTTTTAGAATGTTTCGTTATTATTAAAAATTGTTTGTAGGATTTTTGTTGTGTTGTGACTTTTTAATTGTTTTGGTACTGCGAAATACGCAACATATTTTCCTTAAGGTAAGCCTGCCTGAACTGTGCCAAAGCTCCAAGGGGTTAAGTTCAGGTTTATTTTATTGAACTTGTATATTGACTTGACAAGTTTTGGACTTGTTAGTCTGGGAAGATACGAGACCTACCCAAATAAGAACTCATTTTTTTTTTTACAGCTAGCATGTGCAGCTCAAGCAGGTAGACATTTTTTTGCTGGATTTGATACTTTCTAGCCAAATGTGGTTCGGTGTGCCATCAGCATACATTTGGAACTGCAATTGCTGTAGCAAGATTATCTCCGCCATAAAGAGATGGGGCAATAGAAATAATCATTGTGTGCCGCTATATGATTTGGGTTTGGTTGTAGAGATAATGCCGCCTTTCTAATTTGTTTACCCTTCCTGACAGAAATAACAGAAATGGCATTTTTGCAGCATGAATCCTTTTCTGGATTCACATGCTGCACTATTCTGCCATCTAGTGGTTGGGTCCGGATTTGTCCTTTTTGGGCTTCGTCCACCACCATTTGGTGGTATCCCTGTCCCCTGTGTGAGATCAGACAGCGCCCAGGATGTTCCTGTGAGTTGTCGTCATCTTCAGATTCTCAGATTCTTTTTTCCGCCGTTGGGTCTGGAAGCAGCAGGGTAGCTCTGAAAGTTTTCAAAAATTCTAATTGTTTGGGAAGAAAATCGAACGATAAGATGAAGACTGCAAAAAAAACAACAACGAGAAAGAGGGAGGCCCTTCTCTCTTCCTTCTGACAGGGGACCCTGCCAGTACAAGACACATGGTCGGATAATGAGGGCAGGTAGGGTACATGGAAATTACCTCCTTTAAATTCTGCCCCAGCTGCCACCACAAATTTACGCAAAGAGATCCCCATGAGGTCTGCAACCTCAGTCTCGCTAAGAATCATTGAGATGAGGACTGTGAGGCTTGCAACGCATTCGTGCCAAAGGCGCTTAAGGAACGTCGAAAACACAGTCTGGAACACTACACCATGGCCAGCACTCAGAGGACGCAGGTTCCACCGAAGGATAGCACCCTGTCTAGCGACGACTATGACGTAGAGGAACCTGAGACAGAACATGGTGAAGGATCGTACGCCGAAACATACGCGACCGACGCTGAGAAGAAGCAGGCGGTGAAAAAACAGGCAAAAGGCACAGAGAAGAAAAAACAAGGTAATAAAGCAGCCGAAAGGCCCCAAGTCTCAACACTCGTACAATAAGTCCCACAAGGTAGCCTCAGTACTGAAACAATAGTCGAAGGAAGGCCAGCCAAAAACAAAGGAGCTGCACAAGGCCCGAGCGAGGGATACGGATGCAGGAAAAACTCAGTTGAAGCCTTCGAGAATTCCATCCGCTCAAGAGGGAGAGAGAGAAAAAAATTAAGGCTTTGGAGACGGCAGAACCGCTGACACCGAAGGCAGAAGAGAAGGCGCTCAAGAGTAAGAAAATAACACTCGAGGCTGAAATGGCAGCACTCCTGCAAAGAAAAAAGGAGTGTGACGACTCCTTAAAGGATTTTCGGGTCCCGACTAAGCCATCAATGTCACTCGAAACCAAGGAAGGAAGACCAGTCTGCCTTGAAGGCTCCAGTAACACCAGAGGCCCATGGAGTGGAACAAGAGGAGTTTTACGAACTCGAGGAGGCTGAAGAGGCAACAGGGTAGGAAAGTGCCCCTTTTTGCATGGTTACCCCCACTTTTTGCCTGACATTTAATGCAACTTGACTTGGTGTGCCCTGGGTCCCTGCCTATCAGGTTCCCAGGGCCGGTGTTCACTCCCAAAACTGCACCTTTGTATCCACAATTGGCACATCTCTGGCCACAGGTAAGCCCCTTCTAAAAGGTACCCTGGGTACCAAGGTCACTGGGACCAGGAAAGGCCTCTAAGGGCTGCAGCCCTTACTTTGCCACCCTTAGGGGCCCTGCGTCTTAACACCCACACACTGCCATTGCAGGCTGAATGTTTTGGTGCAGAGAAAAGTGAAGAGTCAACATGGCACACATCTCTGTGTATAATAAAGTTAATGGAGCAAAGTAGCACTCCTAGGTCCAGTGCACAGCATGTGACGAAATTTTAGCGCACATATGTCTCATTTCTCCAATTTCAAGAATAAGTCAATCCAACTGTTCCAATTCTTTGTTATCGTATATTTATTTAAAGTTCTTATGATAGCACACGTGAGATGCATGTGATTTCAACACAGTTTCTTATGCGACAGATATGCCCATCCGGGCCTTTTTCTGGGCACGCTAGAATCCATCAAAACATCCTCAGTCATGTTCGATATTATACCCAATGCATTTCGAGCCATGAAAGGCCCTTCGTCAGGGGTTAACTACGGATAAAAACAATGTTGTTAGATTTATAGTTCGGGATCCCCATGTCTTTACAAACGGTCACAGATATTCTACAACAAACTAATCATACATTTATAAACTAACTCAGCACGGCGTATTCCCTCTGCTAGCGTAGCTCTACGCTTTGACAATTAGACCTGAAAGAGCCTCAACCCCACTCCATCTTGCTACCTAAATTCACTACCCCCTTCCAATATACCCCCAACACGATATTAACGCTCATCACGGCGCTGCCGCGTGATATTACCTGCGCGATTCTGTGCTCAACAACCACACAAACTTGATTACATACCTACATAACTTCATCCAATATCATCAACTCCTCAGTTTATGTTGCTAACACAAAACAGCATTCCGTTCATATCTAACTTTCCCCCTCCTTTAATTAACAAGACGGAGCTCCACCCCTCACAATTGACCAATGTCCGCAACCCCAGTTATCTGAACAGTCCTCCTGCACTCCATTGACCATAATGCACTGTTACTGTCTACCGTATTCAGCACGGACCTGTTATTGCATGCTGTTGCCGAAATTGTTCTTACCCTCATTACAATCAAAGACTCTCCCCGAACACATCAGAGTACCCCGCCCTCCCTTAAGATGTACATTAACACGCACATGCGTAGCTGTGGGCTTTTGAGATCAACAATATACAAATATAGTGTGTGTTGCACACACCGTTTTGAGTTACAAACTCAAAAATCAAACGCAAATTAATCAAGATCCGTTACTGGGATGATCCATCCTCCGTGTGCAGTTTTCTCCAATTGTTATCGTATATTTATTTAAAGCTCTTATGATATTTAAATAAATATACGATAACAAAGAATTGGAACAGTTGGATTGACTTATTCTTGAAATTGGAGAAATGAGACATATGTGCGCTAAAATTTCGTCACATGCTGTGCACTGGACCTAGGAGTGCTACTTTGCTCCATTAACTTTATTATTCATAAGGACGTGACATCAGGGTGGATCACGCGGTCCATGTCGCACGCAACAAGTTCTAATTTTCAAATGGGAGGAAGTATGGTTACGATGACAAGATTGGTGTGCTCTGTATTATTTCGTTACACATCTCTGTGTGCCATGCCTACAATCCACTGCCTATAGTCTAGGTAAGCCACCCCTCTAGCAGGGTGCACTAAAGGTGGTTAAAATCCCTCACGTCAATAGAACATGATGCTTCGCCACAATCTTCATCTAAGGAGAGATGCAATAAACTTGCAGTCTTCTTTAAAAAAAAAGGTTGAAAATATCTATAACTCTATGATAGGGAGCAGTGACAACCCAGACCCTCAAGGCACCAAGGCTACCATAGGGCACACAGTGAGGCCCATATTAACGGAATTTCCAGCGATAAAAAAAAGACAGTACAACTAAGATCTTACCAGGCATCAAATCAAGTTCCCTTAAAGATCCGATACCCCCACATATTCTGATACAGGGGGGAGAAACCATTCCGACAACCGCCACAGAGTTACTCACACTATCCCTCACGCATGGGAAAGTGCAGAAATCCTGGAAACACGCCATAGTCCGGCCATTGCTGAAAAAGCCACATCTAGACCCAACCGACCTAGAAAATTTCCATCCCATTTCACTCCTACCCATCTTAGGAAAGATTGCAGAAAAACAGGTCAACCACACTTTACCCAGTTCCTAGAGGAGAATGAGGTGCTGCACCAGACCCAAATGGGTTTCAGACCATCACATAGCACCGAATCTGCCTTACTACTGGTTACAGAGGAACATAAGGGAATCCTCGATTAAGGAGGCACTGCTGCCATCCTGCTGCTCAACCTAAGTGTAGCCTTTGACACGGTGGATCACATAACACTTATTCTTAGGCTAGAGAAAGCAGGTATACAAGAGAGCGCTAAGGTGGATAATGTCATTTCTGAAGGACAGATCCTTTCAGACCACAGAATGTGGGCAATACTCAGACATTCTAGAAGTTGCATGCAGAGTGCCACAGGGCTCCGCCCTCAGTCCTACCCTGTTCAATCTATATATGCAACCTCTGGCCGGGATCGTCCAGGAATTTGGGTTGTCAATCATATCCTAAACTGATGACACCCAATTAGTAGTCTCAGTGGAAGAGGTCCCCAACTCGAAACACAACTTAGTGGCTCCCTGCATGGAAAGGGAAGCTAGTTGGACGACAAGCTGTAAACTGAAACTAAATGGTGATAAAATGGAACTTATGTTCCTAGGTAATAATCTGCCACCTCGAGTCACCATTGACTGGCCAAAAGGTTTGGGATGCCCACCGGTTCATAAAAACTCCATAAAGAACTTAGGAATGTGGATAGACCACAACCTCACGATGTAAACTCAAGCCAGAAAACTGGCCGCCACCTGTTTTGGAATACTGCGGATGCTCTGCAAAATTCTAAACCTCATTCCAGAGGAGACCCAGACTACGGTGATACAGTCCCTGGTGGTCTCACGCCTGACCTACGGGAACTCTCTTTTCCTGGGGTCACCCAAATACGTATTAAACAGGCTACAGGTGGTGCAAAATGCAGCAGCAAGGGTACTCCGAAGCATACTTGGGTATGAATCAGCGAAAGAGCCTCTGAGAATACTCCATTTGCTGCCGATACAGGCCAGGGTCAAAGTTAAAGCACTATGCATAGCACACAGGGCCTTGAATGGCAAAGGACCGGCCCCACTCAAGGCACTGATCATACCATACACTCTGGAAAGAACCCCAAGATCTTCTACAGATCGCCTTGCCAAAACCACCAGGATCAGGCGGTCCAGATGGGGAGGAAGATCATTCACACACCTGGTGCCAAGACTCTGGAACTCCATGCCTCTAGAACTAAGACTTCACACGGATGAGACTGCTTTTAGGAAACAACTGAAGACATGGTTGTTCCCAGGTTGAGTCAATGGTAACCGCTCCCTACTATTCCGCAGCGCTGGGAAGCCCTTGGGCAGCTATGCGCTTTACAAAACACAAACATAAACTAGACCCCAGGTGACGGTGCATTTGCATGAGCACTGTACCCCTACAGTGTCTAAGTCCATTCTTAGACATTGTAAGTGCAGTAAAGCCATAAAGAGTATATGGTCTGGGAGTTGGTCATTGCGAACTCCACAGCTCCATAATGGCTTTACTGAAACATGGGAAGTTTGGTAGCAAACTTCTCAGCAAATTAAACCCACACTGATGCCACTGTGGGACTTAATGTAAAAAACACTCAGAGGGCATCTTAGAGATGCCCCCTGAAGGTTGACCAGCCCTAGTGTGGTTCCTGAATGGCTGCCCGCCATTTGCCACCCCCTGTCTAGACTACGAACTACCTACAGCGGAAACCCCGGCGTGTCCAGCAGCCCCCAGAACCCGGCAGACCTCCCCTGCAATCATCTGAAGTACTCTGTCTCCAGTGAGCACCAGATTTGCTCAACAAAGACTCCAGCACAGAACTTGGATCCAGGTGGCTCCGCGGTTCTGTCAGAGGTAGACTCCAGTGTGTGATATCTCTGCATATCACCTCCAGTAAATGAAAAGTAATCTAAAAGTAATCAAAAGTAATTTCTATGCATTCTAAACAGTTTTAAAAGCAAATAAAAACCTGCAACCAAAAAATAGAAATAAAACAAACAGCTACTTTTGGAATGCAGAGCTGGTTCCCAATGTGGTCCCATACAATAGCAGAATGATCTTGCTGCCAAAAAAAAAAAAAAAGAAAATAGAGGCTCGTCTGCCCCCGACTTGCTCAGCACTGGCACGTTGCTTCGTTTCTTTTGCCGCTTCTCTAATGCGCTACTGTTTTTACTTGCACCGCAACAATTTTTTAATTTCTTTACAAGTCTAAAGAAATTAAAATATAGTCACAGTGCGGTGCAAGTAAAAACAGCACTTTAGAGAAGTGGTGAAAGAAACAAAGCCGCATGCTGGAGCTGACCAAGTTAGGGGGCAGACGAGCAGGAAACGGTGTGGTGATGGAAAAAACAGTTGCGCTTGTGAAAAGTGCTTGTTAAGAAATAAAAAAGTTGTCCCGCAACAATGTCATAAAATGACCGCAGCGTAGGTTTAGCGTGGTTGGCGAATGCGCTCGGGGAAAGCTAAACAACGGAAGGGGCATGACGCATTCATGCCCTTGACAAATGGGAATATTAAGTATTAAAGGGGTCAACCCTACATACTACCCAACCTGGGTCAATAGTGCAGTACGGACAAAAGTGGTCGAGGTAGGAACAAACTTTGTAGTAAAACAATATATAGTAGCAAACACAGATGGTTCTAAAAATGGGTCCTATTTATTTACTTCATTGGACCAAACAGATGCAATTTATATTCAAAGCATTAGTTACTAATGGCAATAACACTGCTCATTAAAATGCAATATATTTACAGTGCTCTTGGTGCGGTTGGGAAGGAAGGAGGGGAGTGAGTGTTGAAGTGGAGGACAGGGAAAAGGTGTTTGTGACATATATACATCAATGTTGCATGAAGACAATACTTTTCCAGTCTGAGGTAGGTCAAATGTTCCTGAATACACACATAGCTTTATGGGACAAGTATATTTTAAACAATGTCGCCAGAGTTTGAGTCTGTAGGTTGTCGACGTTTCGACCCCTGTTTGTAGGAAAAGTCGGTGTCCTTACGGTGGGGTCTTCATCAGGACTGAACTGTGAAGAGCACCTATGAACAATGATAAGACTGTATAAGGGCAAAGTAATGTGATCTGTATGCTACTATCAACACAGGTGATGAGTACCTACTTGTATTACGTGACGGGATGCCTCCGTCAGATGCTAAAGGTGGGCTTGGTGTAAGCTCCTGAAAGGAAGAGAGGGGAAACTTAGAAAGTTGCTGATTGCATCAGCTCATCTCAATGCCTGGGAGCGGAGGACAGGTACTTACTCCGCCTTGTGTTAACACATGCAGCGCTTGGTCAGTGGCTTGCAGTATGCTGGGAAGTCAGTCCCTTGAGATCTATCGATAAAAATGGAAGGCGGAATAAGAAGGTGCGCAGTACACAACGGGTGTCTAATGGTCAAAAAGACTCATGCAGCAAGCCGTGGAAAGTGACTAGGTCATCGCGTGGTGGGTCATGATCCTAGTGGCACTAATGACAGGACCGCAATCTAACAATGTAGGATGTTAAAATACCGAAAGGTGAGTTGTAGAATAATAAAGAGTACAAAGTGACGGGTCGTCACGTCATGATGTAATCGTACGGTAAGGCCCCGTGGAGACTTGTAGGACTTAAGCTTCAATAAGCGCATAGGGAGATCTAACAGCGCGTGCTCATTAGAATAGACACATGCTCGCGGTGTAACTGTTATCCGACTAGGGGTGCTGGTGGGGTGTGAAGAGTACCTCGGGCCCTGGGTATCGGTCTAGGCAGAAATCGTTAAGTGGTCGTCTAACACGCCCGCCGTAAAGTAATTCGAGTCACAAACACCTTTTCCCTGTCCTCCACTTCAACACTCACTCCCCTCCTTCCTTCCCAACCGCACCAAGAGCACTGTAAATATATTGCATTTTAATGAGCAGTGTTATTGCCATTAGTAACTAATGCTTTGAATATAAATTGCATCTGTTTGGTCCAATGAAGTAAATAAATAGGACCCATGTTTAGAACCATCTGTGTTTGCTACTATATATTGTTTTACTAAAAAGTTTGTTCCTACCTCGACCACTTTTGTCCGTACTGCACTATTGACCCAGGTTGGGTAGTATGTAGGGTTGACCCCTTTAATACTTAATACTCTTAGAGCAAGTGCACACTTGCGAGGGTTTTCTATTTAGGAACCGACAGGTCCTAACATGTCAGAGAGGGAAACACTTTCCTACACTGAAGAATACATAAACAATTTAATACAAGGCAACTCAACATCAACCTTTCTAACATCCAGTACTCCTAACATTGACTTTTCCCTAAATGAGAAGATCAATAAATTGGAACGCCTTGAGAAAAAACTGGTGCGCACAAGACTCCACGGCCACCTTTTGACTAAATACCTGCAAGCTAATATTATACCTACAGGACTTCAGGTCCACAATGAACCAGCAATTTTTGTGGACCATCCTAAGTTTAAAGAAGGCTTCAGCTTTGTAGCCAATAATTGCTCGCGACACTGGATGGTGCTCGGTGTTGAAACAGCCCTCGAGCAAGTTGAGAAATTGATGCAAGAGATCAACGAGCTGAAATTAGAGATCAACGGGGATTCGGCACTAACCAACGCAAAGGAAACTTTGGAAAGACTTGAGAAAACCATCAAAGAATTCGAAATAAATACACAAACGAAAAAACTAGACAAACTAGCCAAAGACGTACGCTTTTATGACAAGAAAACGACATACCCATACCTTCAAGAAGACTACTACAAACAAGACAACCAAGGTCGCTTCTACAACTGGGGCAGGGGAGGATACAGAAGCAACAGACGTTTCACCAACTTTTCAGATTCATCATACAGCACAGGAAGCGACAGTGAACAAGCAGGACCTAGCAGCGGATACCAATACCAGGAACCATGGTACCAACCACCCCAAGGCCAACAAACACCTGGAATTCCTTTTTTAGAGGAAACCCAGTGGTTACAATTGGAACAGGCCGTCTCGACGTGGTCAGCACCACCAAACGTGGGAAACAGGTCGACAACAGGGACAGAACCAGGTAAGGTTCCAACCAGAGAACCACGGGGAAATCAACACCAGACGGAGAACATACAGATGGTAGTAAGGAATTCAAACCCGATCATCAATTTGTCTACATACCCATTGTCTCAGGACAAAACTAGGATTCTTACTAAAGGACTATCCTTTGTACCGACATCCTTCCCCAACCGTTTCAACATCAGGGCGGAGCTACACCGCTTCTTTCGCAAAGTAAGACTGAGACATTTTTTCAGACACTCTGCCCCATCACAACCAACATCAACCACTGGCATGCGGCCACCATCCACATTCATGCCACCCAGCCACATGATGTCTCATAAAATCTTAACATTTGAAAGTGTGGTCACTCGTGATGTCCTGAAGGCATGTTCAACCAAATCTTATGTCAAGCATAACATCTCAAAGGGAGAACGACAAGCCCTTACTTCATTGAAGAACAATAGAACCATAGTCATCAAGCCAGCAGACAAGGGCGGTGCCATTGTGGTTCAAAATACCAACGAGTACAAAACCGAAATATATTCACAACTTAGTGATGGGATCAGCTACAGATCTGTCCCAACAGACCCAACCAAAGACGTCAGACGACAAATCAAGCACATAACCGAAAAGGGTAGAGAGAGCGGATTTTTATCAGAACATGAATTCCAATACCTCAACAACAACCAACCTCGGTTACCCACTATATACACCCTACCTAAGGTCCACAAGAACCTACAGTCACCTCCAGGAAGACCCATCATTTCAGGGTGTGGTTCGCTCCTCGAACGAGTATGTAAATACGTGGACTTCTTCATGAAACCTCTGGCTGTAGCAACAAAAACATATCTTCGAGACACCATGCAGGTCATCACTCTGGTGGACCAAATGAAATTTGACCCAGGGTCCCAAGCTCTTGTCCGCATTAGACATTACATCCGTATATATACACCTCAACAACCTGCACTGGGCATAATTAGACAAGCTCTGGACAGAAGACCCCAACCTGCCAAAGTACCAACTGAATTCATAGTGGAGCTCCTCGAGGTGGCCATGATGCAGAATTTTTTCATCTTTCAAAATGACTTTTTCAACCAAACCAAAGGAGTAGCTATGGGGGCAGCCTTTGCACCTGATCTAGCTATACTCTATATGGATAATTTTGAGGACCAACATATTTTTTCTGACATCAATCCATTCAAAGACAATGTCACACACTGGCGGAGGTGCATAGACGATGTGCTCTTGATCTGGTCAGGGGATGAAGTAGAACTACAAAGATTCTTCGAGTGGCTCAACACCTGCTCTCAAGACATTAAGTTCACCATCCACTGGGACAGACACAGCATCGATTTTCTGGATATTACAATCAGAACCAAGGACGACCACCTGTACACATCACTATACAGGAAGCCAGCAGAAAGGAACTCCCTATTGAGGTATACCAGCCATCATAACAGAAGCCTACGAGACAATCTACCATTCGGCCAGTTCCTCCGGGTTCGGAGGAACTGCTCCTTGAAGGAAGACTACTTTCGGGAATCAGATGACCTTATCACACGATTGATGGAGAGAGGGTACCCCCGTAGACTGGTCAAAAGAGCCCGTAAACGAGCCTGGTATTACGATAGAGAGACACTCATGACGCCCAGACAATTCAAATCCAGTACCAACAGAATGATCTGTGTTACAACATATTGCACCAGAAGTAACAAGTTCAAGAAAATAATCAATGGACATTGGAAGCTCATAGCTGATGACCTTGAAATATTGGAACCTCCTATGCATGCCTTCAAAAAAGCTAAAAATATCAGAGACCATGTAGTTCGTTCGCTCCTTGAAACACCACCTGAACCCACTATACGAACTATGTGGAACCTTCCAGAAGTAGTGGGCCATTTCAAGTGTACACTATGTAAGGCGTGCAAAATGGCAATCGAAACGAAATCCTTCAGTTACAAGCAACACACCATTCAACTCAAGACACTTACCAACTGTAATTCAAGTGACGTCATTTATGCCATCCTGTGCCCGTGCAATCTACTATATGTGGGACAAACTAAACAGAAAGTCAAGACGAGGATACTGCAACATTGCAGCAGAATACGGTGCAATACTCCAGGTGCCCCATTAGTAGAACACTTTAGGGCACACTCGCACACACCTGAATCCCTCAGATGGCTGGTACTTGAAAAAATGTCATTGGGACCACGGGGTGGAGACCTTGGGCCCATCTTGAACATTAGAGAATGCAAACTTATGTACCTTTTGGACACAGTAAATAACGGACTAAACGAACTAGATGGCACCAATACCCAATTGGCGGTTCTAACACCGGAATAGATCCCGTTTCATCCCTGAATTGCCATGCTTATTGTAAACAGTCATATTCATGTATATAACACCTATACAAATGATGGGCTCGCATTTAGTCACACCGACAACGTGACAAGATTCAGGATACTGCAATTTAATTACATGATACCGTGTTATGCGATTACACTTCTGATATCATGTTCATGTTTTCTATACACAATGCTTGACATTTAACCTTGCCAAGAATCCGGCATGTTGTAACTTTGCATTCTGCCCTCATGGCCGTGTTTCGAACTTGATGGTATTATGCTGTGTATTGCTGTCTGCTTTCTGTTGAACGTAACCACGTAAAATGCTAGTCTTATTATGCATGGTTGCCGGTTTCTATCGATTACCATACTGCCTCCTGATAACATTGGTTAATCCCCAAATGGCATATGTACCTTTATAGCAAGGTCATGGTATCTGATGCAGGAAAATAGAACAATCGCATGGACTGTAAAAAAAGTCACCTGTGGACTGCAGCCTTTCCACTAGGCTTAAAGTGAAAACATGGCTTCAGGCCTACTTATATAGCCCGTCAAATCAACCCAGTTTGGCAGGAGGGAACCCTAATTTTAAATATTAAGTCACCCATCGGTAGGCCTTATAGACTACATAGGAGAGGGGTGCCTAGGATCTATAAGTGGAACATGTAAAAATTTAAGGTTGGCATGTACTTACAGGTCACTGTATAGGGTTGTAGCTGTGACTATGGTTCTATGGTTTAGGTTAAGCTACAAAGTCCAGTTATATCCGCTGTAATAAATATTTATTAAAGATCCAAGACACACGTTTGATAAATGTACAGCAAAAGTGACTTTGAGACAGTTGTACTTTTCCTGCCTGAACCTCCAGTATGGTAATTAGCATTAGCCTTCCTGCATCTGCCCATTGGTAGTACATTTACCCCTGCTGAGGAGTGAAAACTGTTCCAAGAGCAGAAACAATGGCTTTTTGGCAGGAAGACCTGGGTGGGAGGTATGTAGTCAGCCTCGCTCAGGAAGGACAGCTGGGGAGGGTTCAGGAACTTCATTAACATGAAAGAGATCAGGGTGAAGCCTTTCCATTCCTAATTAAGTATAACATAAGAGCTGGGGGAAGAGGGGAAATTGGATTCCAGTGCACAATATAGCCATTCTGGCTACATTGCAGTGGGTGGGGCAGCTGGTCCCAGAACCAGTTTAGTGTGGTCGAGGAGGAAGGGAATGCTCATTTCCCTAGACAAACTGCTGGGTGGGCCATTAGCCTCCTCGAGGGCAGCAAGGTGCTGTCATCTTGATTTTCCCCAAGAATGGTGCGCTGTGGAATAGTTTGCTTTAGGCCAAACACAATCTGCTGCAAAAGGTAGAAAGTTTGCCCTTGGGAACCTTTAGCTCATTGAGTAGGGAGTATCCAGAAGCCACCCTTTTCACTGGTTAGGAAACTGTACAAAAGTGGCACCTCACCCACAGCTCCTCAGAACACCTCTGGACCTGTTGAAGAACAGAAGAGGAGTGGACCTGCTGTCAGTGACGTGTGGAGACCTAAAGTGCTGAACCTGCTCGCACTTGTACCCAGTACTAATAAGTGGACTCTAGTGGGCAGATAGCTGGCCTCCTGTATGGCCCCAGGTGCATAAAAAGCTGCAAGAGACTGTTTTGGAGGTGACCAGCTGGCCAGTTGCAAATGGACCTGGATTACCCTGCTTGTGGCCCATGCTGGAGTTAGTCCTGGCACTGGGTTGTGTCCCTGAAGTCTTGGTGGCCTTAGAAGTGACCAGAACGCGCTGCTCCATAAAGTTAGAAATGATCCCAATTTTTCAAATTTCTAAGACTTCCGGAGCTTCAATGGGACCTCATGGCAAAGGTATACAACTTTGGTGCGACCTTCCAGAATACAACCTGAAGCCTTATACCACTGGAGGATTTGGAGCTTCAACAAAGAGAATATGGCCAAGGTAGAAATGTTGACTGGGTGAGGGCGAAAAACTATCCAGCTAACACCAGGACTTCAAAAGGTATAAAATGTTTTTGTTCCCAGTCCGAGCTTTTCCTGCCAAAATCAATGTCTTCAGCCGATCCTTGGCCAACAGGTATCAGACTTCAATTGGACTTCATCTGATATGATCTTCAACCTTGCCCTGCTGGAGGATTTCAACTTCCTTCAAAAAGATTAAGTCAGAAGGTAAAAACTTTGACCAGGACAACAGGCTTGTTATATCTGACCTCTGCTCCATCGCAGTTGTACTGCAATCATGTATAGGTCTGAGACTACCGCGAGCAGTGACTTTTTCTTGGCAGTGTTTGCCCTAAAACTTTAAAAATTCATACCTCCTGTTAAGCTGATTAAATCTAGTCATTTCTTCTTGTCATTTTTCTTTTAGAATGTTTCGTTATTTTTAAAAATTGTTTGTAGGATTTTTGTTGTGTTTTTACTTTTTAATTGTTTTGGTACTGCGAAATACGCAACATATTTTCCTTAAGGTAAGCCTGCCTGAACTGTGCCAAAGCTCCAAGGGGTTAAGTTCTGGTTTATTTTATTGAACTTGTATATTGACTTGACAAGTTTTGGACTTGTTAGTCTGGGAAGATACGAGACCTACCCAAATAAGAACTCATTTTTTTTTACAGCTAGCATGTGCAGCTGAAGCAGGTAGACATTTTTTTGCTGGATTTGATACTTTCTAGCCAAATGTGGTTCGGTGTGCCATCAGCATACACTTGGAACTGCAATTGCTGTAGCAAGATTATCTCCGCCATAAAGAGATGGGGCAAGAGAAATAATCATTGTGTGCCGCTATATGATTTGGGTTTGGTTGTAGAGATAATGACGCCTTTCTAATTTGTTTACCCTTCCTGACAGAAATAACAGAAATGGCATTTTTGCAGCATGAATCCTTTTCTCGATTCACATGCTGCACTATTCTGCCATCTAGTGGTTGGGTCCGGATTTGTCCTTTTTGGGCTTCGTCCACCACCATTTGGAGGTATCCCTGTCCCCTGTGTGAGGTCAGACGGCGCCCAGGATGTTCCTGTGAGTTGTCGCCATCTTCAGATTCTCAGATTCTTTTTTCCGCCGTTGGGTCTGGAAGCAGCAGGGTAGCTCTGAAAGTCTTCAAAAATTCCAATTGTTTGGGAAGAAAATCGAACGATAAGATGAAGACTACAAAAGAAACGACGACGACAAGGAGGGAGGCCCTTCTCTCTTCCTTCCGACAGGGGATCCTGCCAGTACAAGACACATGGTTGGATAATGAGGGCAGATAGGGTACATGGAAATTACCTCCTTTAAATTCTGCCCCAGCTGCCACCACAAATTTGCGCAAAGAGATCCCCATGAGGTCTGCAACCTCAGTCTCCTTAAGAATCATTGAGACGAGGACTGTGAGGCTTGCAAAGCGTTCGTGCCAAAGGCGCTTAAGGCACGTCGAAAACACAGTCTGGAACACTACACAATGGCCAGCACTCAGAGGACGCAGGTTCCACCGAAGGATAGCGCCCTGTCTAGCGACGACTATGACGTAGAGGAACCTGAGACAGAACATGGCGAAGGATCGTACGCCGAAACATACGCAACCGACGCCGAGAAGAAGCAGGCGGTGAAGAAACAGGCATAAGACACCGAGAAGAAAAAACAAGGTAATAAAGCAGCCGAAAGGCCCAGAGTCTCAACACTCGTACAATAAGTCCCACAAGGTAGCCTCAGTACTGAAACAATAGTCGAAGGAAGGCCAGCCAAAAACAAAGGAGCTGCACAAGGCCCGTGCGAGGGATACGGATGCAGGAAAAATTCAGTTGAAGCCTTCGAGAATTCCATCCGCTCAAGAGGGAGAGAAAGAAAACAATTAAGGCTTTGGAGACGGCAGAACCGCTGACACCGAAGGCAGAAGAGAAGGCACTCAAGAGTAAGAAAATAACACTCGAGGCTGAAATGGCAGCACTCCTGCAAAGAAAACAAGCATTGGCATAGCCAATAGGTCTCGCCTTTGGGGCCTTATAAGTGTTTAGCCAGAGCTATTGACTTTGCCAATGTCTTCAAGCTGTGCTGTAGAGAAGTGTGGCTGCTGTGCAGCATGCTGAAAAGTTATAATAAAAAAGTGTCAGAAGCATTTTTGTTACTTTATATATGACCAAGAAGGCATTATGTAAAACTGAACGACCATATTAAAAAAAGTATTTACAATAAAAAATTTCCTCAGTTTTCTTTTGTTCTTGCAATGCTGGCAACTTGTTTCTGCCTATTGCAATGGTTGTTTGTTAAAGCTTTTTTTTTGAGGGGGCATAAACAATCGGAGGGTGAAGGTTGGGAACTAGTACCTGTATTATAACACTAGCAGCGGCCAGACGCTAGGGGAGAATCAACAGATGCCAGATTCCGAGTTCAGGCTGAGGTGGTGCTGAGTGATGCTGAGGTGGTAGTGGTGGTGGTGGTGACTGTTGCGGAGACGATGCTGAGGTGATGCTGAATGATACTCAGGTCTTGCTGAGCGATACTGCTGTGGTGCTGAGTGATGCTGTGGTGCTGCTGAGTAATGCTGTGGTGGCGCTGAATGATGCTGTTGTGGCGCTGAGTGATGCTGTGGTTGCGCTGAGTGATGCTGTGGTTGCGCTGAGTGATGCTGTGGTTGCGCTGAGTGATGCTGTGGTTGCGCTGAGTGATGCTGTGGTTGCGCTGAGTGATGCTGTGGTTGCGCTGAGTGATGCTGTGGTTGCGCTGAGTGATGCTGTGGTTGCGCTGAGTGATGCTGTGGTTGCGCTGAGTGATGCTGTGGTTGCGCTGAGTGATGCTGTGGTTGCGCTGAGTGATGCTGTGGTTGCGCTGAGTGATGCAGTGGTTGCGCTGAGTGATGCTGTGGTTGCGCTGAGTGATGCTGTGGTTGAGCTGAGTGATGCTGTGGTTGCGCTGAGTGATGCTGTGGTTGCGCTGAGTGATGCTGTGGTTGCGCTGAGTGATGCTGTGGTTGCGCTGAGTGATGCTGTGGTTGCGCTGAGTGATGCTGTGGTTGCGCTGAGTGATGCTGTGGTGGCGCTGAGTGATGCTGTGGTGGCGCTGAGTGATGCTGTGGTGGCGCTGAGTGATGCTGTGGTGGCGTTGAGTGATGCTGTGATGGCGTTGAGTGATGCTGTGATGGCGTTGAGTGATGCTGTGATGGCGTTGAGTGATGCTGTGATGGCGTTGAGTGATGCTGTGATGGCGTTGAGTGATGCTGTGATGGCGTTGAGTGATGCTGTGATGGCGTTGAGTGATGCTGTGATGGCGTTGAGTGATGCTGTGATGGCGTTGAGTGATGCTGTGATGGCGTTGAGTGATGCTGTGATGGCGTTGAGTGATGCTGTGATGGCGTTGAGTGATGCTGTGATGGCGTTGAGTGATGCTGTGATGGCGTTGAGTGATGCTGTGATGGCGTTGAGTGATGTGTTGGTGCTGAGTGATGCTGTGCTGGCTCGGATTGATGCTGTGCTTGCTCTGATTGATGCTGTGGTTGCGCTGAGTGATGCTGTGGTGTTGCCGAGTGAGAGATAGAGTGAAGATATAATGCCCAATTAGAGAGGGTGGTGAGAGAGAAAGGGTGTACATAGAATAAAGAGTGGAGCGGGATAGAGAGAGAGAAAGAAGGGGAGAGAGAGTGAATGAAGGAGTTTGAAAGAGAAACAGATACAGGGTGAGAGAATGAAAGGCTAAAAAAGATAGAGGGGAGAGTTAATTAAGTAGAGAGAGAATTAGAGAGGGAGAGAGAGAGAAGGAGAGAGACAATAAGAGTGGGGGTGTGGAGTTTAAATAGAGTGAAGAAGTGACGCGGAAAAGGTAACCTTAAATATAGCTTTGTGCTTTGCGCGAATAAATATTAAAAAAAAAAGAGTGAGACAAAAATACTGGTAATTAGGCTGTGACTCCCAATATAAAACAAATAGCGATATAAGGTGAAATCAACCCACCGAAGCAATATTTCTAAGTAGACAAAAAAAGCTTGCATTTCAATGCTAATCGCTGTTGTTTTTCATGTGACTGTAGTCCAGGGCCGTCAGTTGGTAATGTGAGCTGCTGCTGCGATTGAAACATCAGAGTCCAGAGAGTTAATGAGCCATGACGAGGAAATGAGGAAGAGATAGGAAACCCCAGATGGCAGCTGCGCGCGTGCACGCCCATCGTGAACGCAAGCTGGTCGCCAGCCGAAAGCCAGTGTTTGCACTTCCAAAACCCACTTACTACAAGCATTGGCAATGCCAATCGGTCTCGCCATATTTATGTTTTTTTGTAGCTACATGTAATACAAAAGTGTTTGTAATACGCGCTCGATTTGCATCTAAGTAGAGGGAGATGGCAGCAAAACAGTGTGAAGTGAAGGTAGACAACAGACTAAAGAGATGCCACACAAGATCGTTATCAACATTGCGTCCACATGACTTAATAATTCACAGTGGGCTGTCAGTTAGTAGCCATAAAACCCAGTAGAGGCGGCTTCGAAGCGAAAGCAAACAGTATTCCTAAAGGAAGCAAGATATTTATCGCTAGGGCAAGGCAACATCTGTTGTTTTGGCTCTTAGTTTACTGTTGAAAAAAGTCAAAGTAAGCTTTAAATCCTCCTTTGCACTAAATTATTTAAATGTATTTGCACAAGAACCAAACATTACTTCATACTATACCCCAAAAACAAAAGCGGCCTATTTGTGAGCATTTAACTTCACCACGTTAAATCCTCCTTTGTAATAACATAACTTCTTTCTATACCCCCCAACAAAAAGCGGACTATTTGTGAACAGTACACTTCCCCACGTACCCATGTACTATCCCAGTTTAGCTGCTCTGCAACAATCATGCAACTAAAAGCTACATTTAAATATGCCGCTATTGCAACATGGAGCATAGCCTTGCACACCCAGGCCTTAATTTGTAAAACACTAAATGCCGGAGCTCACATGAAAACATAAAAAATTCACATTACGAGCGCGAAAGCAAGCAGAGCTTTAATTCCTCCTCTGCAAAAAATCATTTTCAATCTATTTGCACTAAAACCAAGCATTACTTTGTACAATGATCCCCACAAAAAACCGCCCTATTTGTGAGCATTAAACTCCCCCACGTACTATCCCTGTTTAGCTGCTCTGCAACAATTATTCAACTAAAAGCAAAATGAACGTATGCAGATATTGCAACATAGAGCCTAGCCTTTCACAAGCATGCCTTAATTTGTACAACGTGCAATGCCGGGGCTCACTTGAAAAGTAAAAAAAAAAACAACGCATTACCATTGTAAGAACAAACAATACATTAAATCCTCCTTTGTAATAACATTACTTCTTTCTATACCCCCCAACAAAAGCGGACTATTTGTGAACAGTACACTTCCCACGGACAAATGTACTATCCCTGTTTAGCTGCTCTGCAACCATCTTGCAACTAAAAGCTACATTTAAATAGGCCGCTATTGCAGCACAGGCTTCCACACCCAGCCCTGCAGAGAGATTAATTATTTATTTGGAGACCAAAAACAACAAAGGCGGTCGATTTGGAAAGTTTTTCCTTCGCCACGTACTATCATTGTTTTATTACTCGGTAATAATTATGCAGCTAAAGGCTACATTTAGATATCCTGCTATTGCAACATGAAGCAAAGCCTTTAACTACCAGTCCTTAATTTGTCAAACATTCATTGCCGGGGCTCACATAAAAATGAAAAAAAACACGTTGCGAAAGCAAGCATTTTAGAACACATTTCACCAACCACAAGTCAGACAGTTTAAGTGGCAACCTGAAATGCTCTTCTGTAATAAATTCTTTTTAATCTATTAGCACATAGATCCAAGATTACATCTTTCCATACAAAAAAACAATGTAGGAACATTTGACTTCGCCACATACTATCCCTGTGTAGCTGCTCTGCAACAATCATGCAACTGAAACCTAAATTTATATATCCCGTTATTGCAACATGAAGCAAAGCCTTTCATCACCAGCCCTTAATTTGTAAACATTAAATGCTGGGGCTCACATGAAAACACCCCCAAAAAAACGTTATGCCCGCGAAAGCAAGCAGAACTTTATATCCTCCTTTGTAATAAATTCTTTTCAATCTATTAGCACATAAATACAAACTTACATCGTGCCATACCAAAAACAACAAAAGCGGACGATTTAAAACATTTCACTTCGCCACGTACTATCCCTATTTAGCTGCTCTGCAACCATTATGCAACTGAAGGCTACATTGAGATAGGCCGCTATTGTAACATGGAGCACAGCTTTTTACACCCAGCCCTTTATTTGTAATACATAAATGCCGGGGCTCACATGAAAACATGAAAAACAAATGCCACATACTATCACTGTTTTTATGCTTAGCAATAATCATGCAGATAAAATCTACATTAATATATCGGTAAAGGACGTCACTTATGTTGGCAAAAGCTACATGTAATGCAAAAGTGTTTGTAATGCGCGCTCGCTTTGCATCTAAGTAGACGGAGATGGCAGCAGGACAAATAGTGTGAAGTGAATGTAGACAACAGAGTAAAGAGAGGCCACACAAGATCGTTATCAACATTGCGTCCACATGACTTAATAATTCACAGTGGGCTGTCAGTTAGTAGCCATAAAACCCAGTAGAGAAGGCTTCGAAGCGAAAGCAAACAGTATTCCTAAAGGAAGCAAGATGTTTATCGCTAGGGCAAGGCAACATCTGTTGTTTTCGTTCTTAGTTTACTGTTGAAATAAAAGCAAGTTAAATACCCGAAACAAGACTTCGTATTATTACACAAATACTGTTTATAAAGAACAATACGTAAAACACCTCACACAAACAAGAACGCGAAAAAAAAAAAAAATAAAAACAGAAGTAATGCTTTCGAAAACAAAGCCAAAAAAGCCATTAATAAAAAAATAAGACGAAAAGCAATGCCTTCCAAAACAAAGCAAACCAAATGCATTAACAACTTAGACGAAAAGAAATACCTTCGAAAATGAAGCAAACCAAATCCATGGAAAAAGTCAAAGGCAAACAAAATGCATACAAAACAAGCATTGGCCGCGCGGCCGTGAAACTGACACGGCCGCGCGGCCGTGAAAGTAATCGTGAGGAAGCGGGTTTTGGAAGTGCAAACAGTGGCTTTTGCTGGCGACCAGCTTGCGTTCACGCGAGCATCCAGATGGCAAGGGAAGCCATATGGTGCCTGATCGCGCGTGCACGCTCGCGTGAACGCAGGCTAGTCGCCAGCAAAAGCCACTGTTTGCACTTCCAAAACCCGCTTACTAAAACTCTCGCCAGAGCAGCGCATGCGCTGGCTCAGGCGAGATCTAAAAAAGGAGTGTGACGACTCCTTAAAGGATTTTCGGGTCCCGACTAAGCCATCAATGTCACTCGAAACCAAGGAAGGAAGACCAGTCTGCCTTGAAGGCTCCAGCAACACCAGAGCCCCATGAAGTGGAACAAGAGGAGTTCTACGAACTCGAGGAGGCTGAAGAGGCAACAGGGTAGGAAAGTGCCCCTTTTTGCATGGTTACCCCCACTTTTTGCCTGACCTTTAATGCAACTTGACTTGGTGTGCCCTGGGTCCCTGCCAATCAGGTTCCCAGGGCCGGTGTTCATTCACAAAACTGCACCTTTGTATCCACAATTGGCACATCTCTGGCCACAGGTAAGCCCGTTCTAAAAGGTACCCTGGGTACCAAGGTCACTGTGACCAGGAAAGGCCTCCAAGGGCTGCAGCCCTTACTTTGCCACCCTTAGGGGCCCTGCGTCTTAACACCCACACACTGCCATTGCAGGCTGAATGTTTTGGTGCAGAGAAAAGTGAAGAGTCAACATGGCACACATCTCTGTTTGCCATGCCTGCAATCCACTGCCTATAGCCTAGGTAAGCCACCCCTCTAGCAGGGTGCACTAAAGGTGGTTAAATCCCTCACGTCAATAGAACCTGATGCTTTGCCACAATCTTCATCTAAGGAGAGATGCAATAAACTTGCAGTCTTCTTTAAAAAAAAAAAAAAAGGTTGAAAATATCTATAATTCTATGATAGGGAGCAGTGACAACCCAAACCCTCAAGGCACCAAGGCTACCATAGGGCACACAGTGAGACCCATATTAACAGCATTTCCAGCGATAAAAAAAGACAGTACAACTAAGATCTTACAAGGCATCAAATCAAGTTCCCTTAAAGATCCGATACCCCCACATATTCTGATACAGGGGGGGAGAAACCATTCTGACAACCGCCACAGAGTTACTCACACTATCCCTCACGCAAGGGAAAGTACAGAAATCCTGGAAACACGCCATAGTCCGGCCATTGCTAAAAAAAAGCCACATCTAGACCCGACCGACCTAGAAAATTTCCATCCCATTTCACTCCTACCCATCTTAGGAAAGATTGCAGAAAAACATGTCAACCACACTTTGTCCCAGTTCCTAGAGGAGAAGGAGGTGCTGCACCAGACCCAAATGGGTTTCAGACCATCACATAGCACCGAATCTGCCTTACTACTGGTTACAGAGGAACATAAGGGAATCCTCGATTAAGGAGGCACTGCTGCCATCCTGCTGCTCGACCTAAGTGTAGCCTTTGACACAGTGGATCACATAACACTTATTCTTAGGCTAGAGAAAGCAGGTATACAAGAGAGCGCTAAGGTGGATAATGTCATTTCTGAAGGACAGATCCTTTCAGACCACAGAATGTGGGCAATACTCAGACATTCTAGAAGTTGCATGCAGAGTGCCACAGGGCTCCGCCCTCAGTCCTACCCTGTTCAATCTATATATGCAACCTCTGGCCGGGATCATCCAGGAATTTGGATTGTCAATCATATCCTAAACTGATGACACCCAATTAGTAGTCTCAGTGGCAGAGGTCCCCAACTCGAAACACAACTTAGTGGCTCCCTGCATGGAAAGGGAAGCTAGTTGGACGACAAGCTGTAAACTAAAACTAAATGGTGATAAAATGGAACTTATGTTCCTAGGTAATAATCTGCCACCGCGAGTCACCATTGACTGGTCAAAAGGTTTGGGATGCCCACCGGTTCATAAAAACTCCATAAAGAACTTAGGAAAGTGGATAGACCACAACCTCACGATGGAAACTCAAGCCAGAAAACTGGCCGCCACCTGTTTTGGAATACTGTGGATACTCTGCAAAATTCTAGACCTCATTCCAGATGAGACCCAAAGAACGGTGATACAGTCCCTGGTGGTCTCGCGCCTGGACTACGGGAACTCTCTTTTCCTGGGGTCACCCAAATATGTATTAAACAGGCTACAGGTGGTGCAAAATGCAGCAGCCAGGGTACTCCGAAGCATACTTGGGTATGAATCAGCGAAAGAGCCTCTGAGAATACTCCATTTGCTGCTGATACAGGCCAGGGTCAAAGTTAAAGCACTATGCATAGCACACAGGGCCTTGAATGGCAAAGGACCGGCCCCACTCAGGGCACTGATCATACCATACACTCCGGAAAGAACCCTAAGATCTTCTACAGATCGCCTTGCCAAAACCACCAGGATCAGGCGGTCCAGATGGGGAGGAAGATCATTCACACACCTGGTGCCAAGACTCTGGAACTCCATGCCTATAGAACCAAGACTTCACACGGATGAGACTGCGTTTAGGAAACAACTGAAGACATGGTTGTTCCCAGGTTGAGTCAATGGTAACTGCTCTCTACTATTCTGCAGCGCTGGGAAGCCCTTGGGCAGCTATGCGCTTTACAAAACACAAACATAAACTAGACCCCAGGTGACGGTGCAGTTGCATGAGCACTGTACCCCTACAGTGTCTAAGTCCATTCTTGGACATTGTAAGTGCAGTAAAGCCATAAAGAGTATATGGTCTGGGAGTTGGTCATTGCGAACTCCACAGCTCCATAATGGCTTTACTGAAACATGGGAAGTTTGGTAGCAAACTTCTCAGCAAATTAAACCCACACTGATGCCACTGTGGGACTTAATGTAAAAAACACTCAGAGGGCATCTTAGAGATGCCCCCTGAAGGTTGACCAGCCCTAGTGTGGTTCCTGAATGGCTGCCCGCCATTTGCCACCCCCTGTCTAGACTACGAACTGCCTACAGCGGAAACTCCGGCGTGTCCAGCAGCCCCCCAGAACCCGGCAGACCTCCCCTGCAATCATCTGAAGTACTCTGTCTCCAGTGAGCACCGGATTTGCTCAACAAAGACTCGAGCACAGAACCCGGATCCAGGTGGCTCCGCGGTTCTGCACCACTCTGCAACCGATGCCACGGCCCGAGTTTGAGTGGCTCAACACCACAACGACCTACCTCAAGCTGCAAGCCGGCACCTGTACCCCCCCCCCCCGACGGCGAACGGAGATGGTAAGAAGACACGATGCCAAAAGACACCCCTGCAACAGACACACCACAGCCATGGGTGGCCCAACCAACAGTGTCCAGGTATCCCCCAAGAACCCAACTTACCTCTCCTGTCGGTGGTCGCCTTCAGGAAGCCTCTCTGCCTTTTCTTCAAACTGGAGATCTCCATTGCAAACCACAGGGTTCCCAACGTCTTCTTGACACTCTGCATCCGACTTCCTGTGCTGATTTTGTTGGCCCCTGCACTTCTGATCCTAGCCCCAAGTGCTTTGCTCCCACACCCGAGTGGCCTGCTCGTAAGCAGTCTCTGACCGAAGGCCCCTTTAGCCCCATTGGCTAACATTGGGCCCCTGCACTCCGCTCCAGCGCCCCCCAAAAACTAATCTTGCAGGAGGTTTACTTACCTGAAAAACGATAACCTTCTTGTCCCCATAGAAACCAATGTTGTGATTTTTGTTCCTCAAAATGTTGTCGAGCTGAACTTTTGTATTGAAAACAAAGTAACTTTGTTTTAAACCCAAAATTGTAGTACTTGCCTGTCAGAGGTAGACTCCAGCATGTGATATCTCTGCATATCACCTCCAGTAACTGAAAAGTAATCTAAGAGTAATCAAAAGTAATTTCTATGTATTCTAAACAGTTTTAAAAGCAAATACAAACCTGTAACGATTGCACGTTCATCCACAACTGCAGTTCCTTTGTAAAGTGCATTTGAAAAGCATATTCTACTTACCTGTACCAAGTCCTGCTTGGTTCTAGAAATAAAACATAAGTATACCGTTTTTATACTTACGTAATTGGTCTGGATTCTGTCTCCGAGTGTGTGTAATCAGTCCTTGATTGAGTGAATACAATAAATGCTTAACACACCCTCCTGATAAGCCTAACTGCTCGACCACACTACCACAAAGAGAGCGGTTAGTGATTATCTAATTTAGCCTCTGCTATATGGAGGATCAACTGGACCTTACTTTGGTATAGCATATACAGAACCAGCTTCCTACAACGATCATGACGCCAAATCCCCCAAAGAAGCAGACAACACCTACCTTTCGAGGCCACCGCCACCAGACAGTCTCTGCATGTATAACAACCTGATCAAAAGGGCTGCTGAAACATATGGAGTCCAGCTGGAGGAAGAAAAGGGAGGCTCTTGTTTTCTCCTTGAGACCCTAATGCCGGCCAACTAGGGAAACCCATACCCTTCAATGCTACCCAGCATATTGGATCAAGGGTATTTCGGGAACCTGCAACTACAAAGGCGGTAACCTTCAGAGTAGAGAAAAAGTACAAACCATCTACTTAAGAGCCGAAATGCATACAGAGAAATGTTCCTGCAGATGCCATAATTATAACTACCACAAGAAAGCAAATAAACGTCCACACCGCCACAGGTCCACCACCTGAAAAGGAGAGCAAGAGGCTGGACATGCTGGGGAGAAAGATGGAGAGGGGGGCTGCAACCCAGTGGCGGATTGCCAACTCCAAAACACTGTTAAACAGGTACGGCCACCAACAATGGGACAAGATGGGAGTCCCTTATGCAACACCTCCCTAAAGAATACAAGAAGAAGGCCAAGGCAGTTATGCAAGGTGGGCAAAACATAGCCAACACAAGCCTGAAATCAGCCTTGGACGCTGTTGACAGAGCCAGCAGGCAGATGTGCACAGGCACGACACTAAGGAGACATGCCTGGCTCTGAGTGTCGGGGCTCAAGCCAGAGGTACAAGCCTCCATAATCAACATGCCCTTTACAGGAGATGCCCTGTTCGGCCAGGCGTTCGATGAGTCCTTACAACAACTGAAGGAGGACAACGAAACAGCCAAGGCAATGGGGGGTCTACAATACCGAGGTGCATTTAAAAGAGGAGGCGAAACAGCCTGATGGTGTAGGAAGCTGGCTTTGTATATACTATACCAAAATGATTTATAGTGTGGACAGAGTCCAGTGGAACCCCAAAGGTAGGCAGAGGTAAAAGTAGATAGCACCTTACTCTCTATTTGTGGTAGTGTGGGCGAGCAGTAAGGCTTTATTAGAGGGTAGTGTTAAGCATTTGTTGTACACACTCAACCAGCAAATGTCACACACTCAAAGACTGAACTGAGACCAATTTTGTTGGTATAAAAATATTAAGTTATTTTATTTCTAGAACCAAGCCAAGCCTGGTACAAGTAAGTGAAATAAATGCTTGGCAAAATCTTATGCAGTGTTTTACAATTGAATGCAGGTTCAAATGCAATGGATTGAAATACAGGCAGGCTAAAATGTCGAAATTACTTTCCGGATTACTTTCCAGATTACTTTTTAGGTTATTTTTTCTATTTGGTGTGATATGCCTAGATATTACACTGGAACATTTCCTAGAGAAAAGGTAAGTAAATCAGTTTTGGTACAGTTGTAGTTTCAGATTTTCATACAAATCAACTCCACACTTCGAACATTTTTCAAGGAAAAACAGTCCATGTATTCCTATGGAGAGAAATAAAGTTATCGGTTAACAGGAAAGTACTTTGTTGTGGGAGTTGGTATTCTGGGGTCAGAACCAGGGTTCCCAGAGGGTCAAGGATGCACCCTTGAAACACCCTCAGCAGCACTAGGGCGGCCGGGTGCAGAGTGCTGAGGCCCAATGTTATCCAATGGGCGATAGGGGGGCTCTGGTTGGTGGCTGCTCACGAGCAGGCCACAAGGTTGTGGGAGCAGAGCTCCTAGGGTTTAGCTCAAAGGCAAAGGGGATCCAGCTTAGCACAAAAGGTGCACCCACAGCAGCACAGGGGCGGCCGGGTGCGGGGTGCTGTTTTGGCGTCGGGGCCCTGATTTCAATGGGGGTTGCCGGTTTTTGGATTTTGGCTGCAGGCTTGGTCCAGGAAGACTTACGGGAGGAACCAACAGCTGGGCAGGTAAGTTGAAGGGCTTGGGGATGTAGGTGCACCTCTGGTTCTCTTCTCCAGGGCGAGGGCGGCTGGATGCAGGGGTGTCTTTTGAGGTCGGATTTCACCTTACCGGGCCACTCACGGTTGGGGGAGGGGGTTCTCCGTGCAGAGGCTGCAGGCGACGTCGGGGAGTCCTGGAGGGGTCAACTCACGGTGGACTCGGACTCTGGAGCGCTGGGGGACCTCGCTGTGACCAGTGGGCTACTCGAACTTGGGCCGTAGGCGACAAGTGCAGTGGTAGTTCTAGGTGTCGGGTTTCTTTGTCCTCAGCAGGCTCAGAGTCTGTCTTGGGAGCTTTCTTTTGAACAGAGCTGCTGTTCAGATGAGATCCGGTCTTTGTTGAAGGCAGTCAGTCCTCCCAGAGGTCGTGGAGGTCGCTGGCTGCAGGACAGGTTGACTTTTGGCGCAGGAATCTCTGGAAACTGCAGACGGCCGGGAGGGCTGGGGCCAAGTCAGTTCTTCTCTGCAGTCTCCCCTGCTGGGCTTTTTCTTTCGTCCTTCTTCTTTGGTTGCAGGAATCTGGCTTCTTGGTTCAGGGCTGCCCCCTAAATACTGAATTTAGGGGGAGTTTTAGGGGTCTCAAGGTCAGTAGCCAACGGGCTACTGACCTTAGGGTGACTACACCCTTGGTGTGCTCACCCCACCTGGGGGAGTGGGCACAATCCCTAATCCTGATTGGGGGGTGCCTGCCATCTGTAAGATGGCGGGCACTGAAGAGTGGGCTTCACCACGCCTACTCCACGAGAGAGAGCGAGAGAGCGTGTGTGTGTGTGTGTAGGTAGGTAGGTACAGGGCCTCTAAGGGTGGCACAATAAGTGCTGCAGCCCTTAGAGGCCTTCCCTGGCAACAGTGCCCTTGGTACCCATGGTACCTTTTACAAGGGACTGACGCGTGGCCAGAGAGGTGCCAATTGGGGGTACAAGGTACAGTTTTGGGAAAGAACACATGGCCTGGCAACCTGATTGGCAGGGACCCAGGGCACATCAAGTCAAAGTGAATCAGTAGTCTGGCAAAAAGTGGGGGGGGTTACTGCAACAGAAACCCAGCTTCCTACAGATGGCCCACTAGCAGAGCGCCTTTCACATTAGGGCAGCAGCAACCATAAGGCAGCTCTCACCAAGCCACACAGCAGATCACATACCAACAGTGGCAGCATCCAGCTAGACAGCCCTTTCGTGCACGTGGAAGGGGGAGAGGACAAACTCCCAGAGGGGGAGGAGCAACAAGTGACTCCTATTAGCTTACAGGGCTGTTGTAGTGTGGGCGAGCAGTTTTGGCTTACCAGAGGGTAGAGTTAAGCATTTGTTGTACACACAGAGTCAATAAATGTGTCACACAAGAAACTCGAGACCAATTTTGAAAAATAACATGTATTTTAATTTAATTTGAATGCACTTGTAAAGTGCAACAATCATCCCAAGGGATATCACGGCGCTAAGATAGCTAACCCATATTGTGAAGACAATTGTCGAGGCACCAGCAATTAAGTCCTGAACAGCCATGTTTTCAGTTTCTTCCTCAACCCCGAATGGTCATCAGTGAGGCGTAGGTCTAAAGGAAGTTTATTCCAATAAACGGCCCCCCTGGTATGAAAAAGAGCGGCCTCCAGTTCTGACTTTCATTATGTGTCTACTTTTAGCAAGAGCGACATTGCAAGACCTCAGTCCTCGCGGAGGGACATAAAAGTCAACTTTGTCCTGCAGGATTTTAGGGCCAAGCTTGTATAAGGCTTTATGCGCATAGCACAATAGTTTGTACTTAGCTCTTTGACGCATATGCAGCCAATGTAGCACCTTCTAACACTCAGAAGCCGAGCTGTATTTATTCTTGTTGCAGACCAGCTTGGCTGCTGCATTCTGGGTCACCTGCAGTCTAGAGAATAAGTAGTCAGTCAGTCATACCAACATATAGCGCATTCCCATAGTCTAGTTTGCTAGTTATCAAGGCCTGAACAATGATTTGTCTCCAGTTGGCCGGGATCCATATGAAAAGTTTCCTTAATAATTTTTGCAACGCAAAGCAGTTACCACACAGTATTTTAACTTGGTCTTGCATGGTTAGTGCATTGTCAACCAGAATTCCTGAATTTTTTACAACCCGTTTAGGTTCTGGTACAATGCCTAACGACTGGGGCCACCAAGATGCGTACCAGACTAGGTGTGCTCTTACAAAGAGAAGTATCTCAGACTTTTCTGCATTGAACTTCAAACAGTGGTTTGTCATCCAATTTACAGTTTCTGTGAGACAGTTGATCAGATTATCTCTAGTGTCCTCGTATCGTTCTGCTATAGCTATCAGCAGCTGTGTGTCATCTGCATAACAACAAATGTGAAAGCCACATTTCCTCCCAATCGTGGCCAATGGAGAGACATAAGCATTAAAGACGGTGGGACTCCACAATGCTCCCTGTGGAACTCCACACTTGATTGTTTTTGGGTTAGAAGAAAAGGACCCCAGCTGTCCTCTCTGTGTTCCGTTTTTTAGAAAGGAGCTAAATCATTGAAGGGTTTTAGAATGGAGTCATTTTTCTCATAATGTTTTCATCAGGAGCTATGAGATACAGTGTCAAAAGCCGCCAACAAGTCCAAAACGATCAGGGCGACACCTTTACCCTGGACCACCAGTAGCCTAATATTATACAACACTGCTAATAGTGTGGCCTTGTACTGTTCATAGCCCTGAAACCTGTCTGTGAAGGATCTAAGAGATCATTCGTCTTTAAGTAGCCAACAAGTTGCTTGTAAATCAGTTTCTCTAAAACCTTGTACACATAGGGAAGTTGGGAGATTGGTCAATAGTTCGAAAGGCTGGAAAAAGCCATACCTGCTTTTTTTGCCAGTGGAAATACGATAGCTTGTTTCCAAGCATCCGGACACATAGCTGCTTCAAACGATTGGTTAAAAATTTGAGTTAGGTAAGGACACAGAACAGGTGTTAACCGGGCATAGATGAAGTGTAGGCACGGATCTAACAGGGAGCCAGATTTTACCTCAGTCATTCCCTTCGCTACTTGCTCTTCCGTAAAAGGAGCGAAGTTTCCTAAATGAGAGGGTACTTCAGGGTAGGGTGCCAGAGCTTCCCAATTGATGGTCTCCAGTGTGGCTTGGATTTTAAATGTGGAGTAGATTTGGGAATCTTTATCATAGAAAAAGTTGCTAACTTTCTCGCAGTTAGCTTCTGAAGGAGTCAATGATTGGGAAATGCCGACTGGCTTGGAAAGTTCCTTCCCCATTTTGAATAATTCTTTAGTTGAATTGCTATTTTCTTCAATTCTTTTTATAAAGTACAGTTTTTTAGTATGCTTGAGGGCTTTATGATACTTCTTTAGCTCCTCCTTGTATATTACTCTGTCTCCACTCTTTGGTTTTTCTCCATCTGTGTTCCACAGATTTGCATATTCTTTTCATCAATCTAAGTTCTGGCAAGTACCACTTCTCCGATAGAGACTTCCTAGTTAGATTACTTTCTTTCCGGAGGGCACACCGATCCAAGGCAATGCTTATTTCTAGGTTTAAAATCTCTACCTGCTCAGGGAGCGCTCTCAGTACAGTTTGTTCCATTAAAGAAAAATGGGGAGCAAACAGATTTGGGGTTATACGATTCCACAACCTTTTTATATTTATTGAGGGTGTCTGCGTTTTTTTCCCCCTATAGGTAGTGTAGAGGAGAAGGAGATTAAAAAATGATGGGTCAAGTTAAGGGCTCAATGCCGGAGATGATAGTTGACTCAATATTGGAAAATAAGAGATTAAGGGTATGCCCTGCAATATGAGTGTGTCCTCTGACCCATTGTTTGAGCTCTAAAATCTGCATGTCACTTTCCAATCGTTTACACCCAAAATCTTCCATATTTTCACAATGAACATTAAAATCGCCTATTACTAAAAAAATGGTTACATTTCAAACATACAGGAAACAGCTGGGAAAATAGTTTGGCATTAAATTCAGGTTTGTAGCCTGGGGGCTTGTAAATTACTGCTCCCCCGAACATTTTACATTCTCCACTAGAGACTTGAAATACTAGAAGCTCATGATCTCCTACTGGCGTTACCAATTCGGAGAGACAAGTGTAGCAATCTTTAAAGAGAATGGCTGTTCATCCTCCCTTCCTCCCTACCCTATAGCACTTTAATATCTTATAGCCCTCAGGAAGGGCGGTAGAGATATCAGGGAAGTTGTTTTAAAATAATTTTCAACACCAAGAACTTTGTAATTGAGGAAGTACTGTAGGAAGCTGTCTCTGTATATACTATACCAAACTGAGGTATAGTGTGCACAGAGTCCAGTAGAACCCCAAAGGTAGGCAGAGGTAAAGTTAGATAGCACTTTACTCTCTATTTGTGGTAGTGTGGTCGAGCAGTAAGGCAGTATCAGAGGACAGTGGTAAGCATTTGTTGTACACACTCAGTCAGCAAATGAATTCACACACTCAAAGACTGAACTTCAGACCAATTATTTTTGGATAAAAATATTTTTAGTTATTTTTTTCCTAGAACCAAGCAAGCCTGGCACAGGTAAGTGATAAATACTTTGCAGTAAATATACAGATTGTAACAGAGTTTGTATTGCAATTGTAAATGTACTTTGATTTGATTACAGTGATAATGCAATGCTTTTCAGAATACAGTACATATACTTTGTATAGGATTTGGAGTAAAATTAC
This sequence comes from Calotriton arnoldi, assembly GCA_963921515.1. Classification (NCBI taxonomy): domain Eukaryota; kingdom Metazoa; phylum Chordata; class Amphibia; order Caudata; family Salamandridae; genus Calotriton; species Calotriton arnoldi. The sequence continues at coordinate 1,418,546 of CAWUFW010000434.1, forward strand.
AGGTAAATTACTCTTGAGATTACTTTTCTTACACAGTGTAGTATACCTGGATACTACACTGGGACATTTCCTGTAAACAGTTAAGTAAAATCGTTTTTGTTAGTTAGTACAATTTTAAAGAATTTGTTTGTTTTCAAACTCCACACTTAAAAACTTTTCCATGAAAAACAGTCAATGTTATCCTATGGAGGAAAATAGTGTTATCGGTTTTAGGGTAAGTATTCGGTAGTGGGAGTTGAGGTTCTGGGGGTAGACTCAGGGGTCCCCCAGGATCAGGGATGCACTCTCGTTACACCCTCAGCAGCACTAGGGCGGCCAGTTGCAGACTGCTGACGCCCAATGTTATCCAATGGGGGATAGGGGGACTCCGGTTGGTGGCTGCTGACGAGCAGGCCACTTGGTTGTGGGAGCAAAGCTCCTGGACTTTAGCTCAAGGCAAATGTGGAAACAAAGTAGCACCAAAGGTGCACCCTCAGCGGCACTAGGGCGGCCGGGTGCTGTTTTGACGTCGGGCGCCCTGTTATTTGCAATGGGGAACCTCTGGTTTGCAAAGGCACTGCAGGCTTGGGGACGAAGGTCTTCTGGGTGCGACCACCACTTTGAGAGGTAAGTTGGCATCTTGGGGGTTGGTTAGGCATCATCGGTTGGACCACCCAAGGCCGTGGGGCGTCGGGTGCAGGGGTGTCTTTTAGGGTCGGATCTTCTTCCCAGCTCTTGGTCGCGGTTGGGGGGGGACCTTCCAGATTTAGGCTGCAGGCGCCAGCTGGAAGTTTGAGGCAGGTCAGGGGTCGCCGGATCTTGGGTCAGGATCGCCGGGGGGGCCTCCTCGTGCTGTTTGCCCACTCGAGATCGGGCCATGGACGGCGGGTGCAGAGTGGTGCGGATTTGCGGTGTCCGGACGGAGCCAGAGGTTGGAGATGAACAAATCCTGTGTTCACCGGAGACACAGTCTTTGTGGTTGAAAGCAGGCAGGTCCTCCTGGGTTTTCGAGGTTGCTGGGTTTTGAGGGGGCATCTCTAAGATGCCCTCTGTGTGCATTTTTCATTAAATCCCACACTGGCATCAGTGTGGGTTTAATGTGCTGAGAAGTTTGATACCAAACTTCTCAGTATTCAGTGTAGCCATTATGGTGCTGTGGAGTTCGTAATGACAAACTCCCAGCACCATATACTCTTAATGGCAGCACTGCACTTACAATGTCTAAGAATGGACTTAGACACTGTAGGGGTAAAGGGCTCATGCACCTGTACACTCACCACTGGTATAGTGCACCCAGCTAGAGGGGTGACTGATCTATGCCAGGGCAGTGGGTTGTAGGCATGGCACACAGGGATGTGTGCCATGTCGACTCTTCACTTTGTTCTGCACCAAAACACACAGCCTGCAAAGGCAGTGTGTGAGTGTGACGGTACAGGACCTCTAAGGGTGGCACAATAAGTGCTGCAGCACTTAGAGGCCTTCTCTGGTCACAGTGCCCTGGGTACCTGTGGTACCATTTACCAGGGGCTGAACTGTGGCCAGAGATGCCAATTGGGTTTAGGCTTCAATGCAGTTTTAGGGAAAGAACATAGGCCCTGGGACCCTGGTTAGCAGGAGCCCAGGGCACACTCAGTCAAAGCACATCAGCAATTCAGCAAAAAGTGAGGCAACCATGGACAAAGAGGGCACTTTCTCACAAGTACTTTGAGCTATCAATTTTTTCAGTCAAGCAAAACTGTCACACAAATGCGCTTTTACATGGTAATGCTTTCCTTTAGAGAAAGAAACATTCTGCATACGAGTATTTGCAATTGTATTTCGGGGATCCCCTTTAGGACTTAAGGTGCTAGGGGGTCAAGGTCACAAGTTCCACCAGCAGTTCGGGTTTACCTGCCCTGGAGTGCGCGGGTGCAGAGGTGCTGGATGGGTTGGAAGCATGCAAGCTACACACTTCACAAAATGGGGGTGAAAGGGGGCACCTAGAAACAGGCTGCAGAGGGGGGGGGACTTAGAAACAAGTCCGGAAGCTCCCAATGGAGCGTAAGGGTCTTGGGAGCAGGGGCGGGGGGGGCACAGTTTGTGTTCGTGGACTCGGGCCGGGAAGCTCAGGTACAGAGGGTTTTAGTCAGCTGTTCCTTTGCGTCAAAGGTGCTTACGGCTCTTAATCAGACCTGCAGAGGGGGACAAAAAAAGGACAGCTGGGCCACTCTCCGTGCTGGCCTCTGTGATGCTGATGTCCCTCGTCGGCTGGTCGGGCTTGGCAGTGTCAGAGTCCGGATTGGACTACAAACAAGCCTCGTTTGCTGCAAGGGGTCCTGTACCCAGGGTATTGGTGCAGGGCACCTCCTTGGGGTCCAAGCGTCTCTAAACTTGGTTGGGGACGGATCTGACCTCCTCCTGGGTGGCTGCTGCATCGGTGGACCTGGTGGTCAGCAGAACGGTGAACCGCATGTTGTGGTCTGTGCCTGTAGGTTGCTGGGAAGTGGCTCCTCCACTTCAAGGTAGATGCTGGCTGATTGTCAAAGTGCTGACAGCCCTCCAAGGCTTTTGGACGATGCACAGCTACCAGGCGAGTCGGGTTGTCGCAACTGCCAGGACAGGAGCAGGCAGGCAGGGTGTGGTGCCAAAGTCCACAGATAGTCCACAGTAATCGCTTCTTTAGCTCTTCTTTTAATCAATCAATCAATCAGTAAGTATTTAAAGAGTGCTGTGAATCACCCATGTGGGGATACATGCACTATGCTCAGTCAAAAAGCCAGTTCTGGAGTCTCTTCCTGAAGTCTGCCAGTGAGGGTGATGTCCTTCTTTAGTTAGGCGCATCTGAGTTCCTGATGTCAGGTGGCAATCTAAATATGGAGTTTAGGAGCATTAAGGGGAGTGAAGGGTAGTAGCCAATGGCCTACTTACCCATGGGGTCACTACACCCACTATATGACCACTTCCTTTGGGGAGTGGGCATAACCCTGTCGCAGAGTTCCTAATTACACCAAAATCAAGATGGTGGAAACCTCCTTTCTTGGAGCACATCAGGTAGTCCTCCTTAGGGGAGTGACTAGCCTTGTGGCGCAACACACCTACTGGACAGCTAATCTCCCGCCTGTCCTGATGCCAAATAGGTCTTAGGGCAGGGGGTGGCATCTCCCGGGTCTGGAGGGGGGAGCTGGGCCACATATTAAAGGAAACAGGGCCTTTGAAGCCCCTGGCCTTGATATTCTAAATCACAAGCCATCCAGCTGGAGGAGGTGTGAACATCTTCCTCCAGAGCAGGCATCTTTGTTTCTGGCCTCAGAGAGCGTGGGCTCTCACCTGCAGGGGGTCAGAAACATGTCTGTGATGGCAGGCTGGATGATACCAGTCAGCCAGCACACTATGAGGCTGGTAGGTTTTCAGGTGGTACCTCTAAGGTGCCCTTTTTGGGTGTGTATCCTAATAAATCCACTACTGGCATCAGTATGGATTTATTAGGACAAGGTGTTTGTTACCAAACACCATAGGTTTCAGGAAAGGCTAGTAAAGGCAGAATAAAAAAAATGCCAAAAGGACATTCAAACAGTAATCACCACACTAGAACATCTAGGTTTCTCAAACCACAAAACGTCGTCACCTCAACCAGAAGAAGAAAAGGTGTTCCTGGGAGCGACACTAAACTCAAGGACAGCGCAAAAATACCCTGTCCCTTAGAGGGGAAAGGCGATCACAGAGCAAGTTCACCTATACCAGAAGGGGCAGTCTCTGACAGTGATGACAGTCATGAAACTAATGGACATGATGGCATCATGCATACTGCTCATAACACATGCGAGACTGCACAAGCGATCTTTCCAAGAATGGATCTGCAACAAATAGTCACAGGCCACCGGGAGTTGTGAGGATCTAGTGGTTGTCACAGCAAAGGTACAAAAGGAAGCAGAATGGTGAAAATCCAAACCTCAACAAACAGGGAGGAACAAAATCATTCACACTGAGCAAGTTAGCCCGAGAGATATGACAATGGGCAATACCAAGGAAGATCACACTGCAAACAGTCCACCTACTAGGAAAAGAAAACACTGAGGCAGACAGACTAAGCAGACAATATAGCAGCTTCCACGAATGGGAACTGAAACAAGACACTGGAGAAAATATTCAGAGCCTGGGATAGGCCAGAAATAGACCTGTTCTCAACAGCAAAAAATGCAAAATCCCAACACTTCGCCTCCAGGTATCGATCAGAGGGGAATGCCCTGTCAATAAACTGGTCAGGGAGATTTGCTTATGCCTTTCTCCCATTTCCTCTAATACCAAAGGTGCTGCAGAAAGCCAGACAACGAGGGACACCTCATCCTCATAGCACCACAATGGGCCAGACAATTTTGGTACACGGCCTTAATAGAGATGTCCAGAGGACAAATGATAACAATCAAAGCTGAACAGGATCTGCTAAAAATGCAGGAGGGTAGGGTGTACCATGCAGAGCCATCAACACTCGGCCTACCGGCCTGGCTCCTGAATATTCATAATATGGACACCTCCAACTGCTGCCCAGAACAATGGGAATCCGTAAGGAAGCAGGAAAGGCTACAACACGAAAATGCTAAGCAGCAAAATGGAAAAGATACATTGACTGGTGCACAAATCACAGATATATGGAGACAAGGACAAAACACAAAATGGTGCTAACGCATCTGACTCATCAGCTAGATAGCGGATTTAAAGGTACACTTGGCAGTAATAGTAGCCTACACCAGGGGCACTTCATGCAACAGCTTCTTCACATATCCAGTGGTGAAAAGATTTCTAGAAGGATCTAAATAATTGCTCCACCAAGATCAGTTCCAGCACCGCTGTGGAACTTAATGTGCTAACGCAGTTAATAACGAAACCCTTGAACCTTTGCACAAAACAGATCTAAAATCACTAGCGCTCAAGACAGCATTTCTAATCGCAATCACATGGCTACCTAGAGAAAGCGAACTGCAGGCACTAACAATATAGGAACCATACCTACAAATACACTGGGACAAGGTGGCCCTCAGAACTAATCTGCAGTTACAGCCAAAGGAGGTAACCCACTTTTATGTCAACCAAAGTATGCAACTCCAGGCTTTCTTCAAAGACCCTAAAACACACACAGAAAGCACTCTACACATATTGGATGTAAGGAGGGCTCTAATGTACCACCTTGAAGAAACTAAAAGGTTTTGTAAGGAAAACCAGTTGTTTGTCTCCTTCGCCAAATCAACCAGGTGCTCCCCACACAATCTCAAGATGGATTGTACAAACAATACAAATTTGCTATTCTAAGGTAGGGATAACACTGCCCGCATGACCAAGAGCCCATTCAACACGGAAAAAGGGCGCAACACTTGCGTTTTGTAGCAAATGTACCAATGGATGCAGTCTGCCCAACAGCAACATGGGCATCACCACTCACCTACGCAAAACATCAAAATAACAAAGAAGCACAGGTGGGACAAAGACTATTACAACACCTGTTTGCTAACATTTCCTCATTTCATCGTAAACAACCCATGGGAAGGGATACCGCTAAATAATCTAATGCACAGCACGTGAATTCAGGAAAAGATTCATGCTGCAAAACGAAATGGTTACTTACCAGTAGGAGTAGTTTTTCAGATTGAAGAGTGTTATGGATTCACATGCGACCCACCCACCTCCCTGGAAATGGGGGATAAGATAAAGCAAACCGGAACAAAGAGGAAGCATACCAGGAAAGAAAGACAAGCATTTGCAATGCAACAGGTCTCGCATTTACGCGAGTCTGAACTATTGGCATTGAAAATGACAATGCCTTTTATTTATGTTTAGGTTTTTAAAACATAAATAAAAAGGCAATGTCATTTACAATGCTAATAACTTAAAGATTGCAAATGTGAGACCTATTGCACTCCAAATGCTTGTTTGTAAAAGCGCCCTATGCCGCGCTTTTACTTTAATAGCGGCCATGCTCCTTTCTTTAGATGACCCGCATCTAAAGAAAGGTGTGTGTCCGCCATTAAAGTGAAAGCGTGGTATGGGGCGCCATTACAAATTTAAAAAAAAAAAAACGTTGTCAAGTTCAGAAACAAATGAGAGCAAGGCAATATATTAAAACCAAAAAACAACAATTTACAAATGCAATGTTTCACCTTGCCCAAACCTCTTCAAAATGCAGGCTTAGCTAAAGACCTTGAAGTCCGGTATTTGGGGCACAGAGTTGGCTAAGTAAGTGGACAGGCGTATACATTACATATCTTCACTTGATCTGCTTCCGCTTGTCAGAGCCTGCTTGGTCTTTGATGTATTCATAACTATTTTATATTTCTGCCTTGAAACCAGCACACTGTAACTTCAACAGAGCAGGTTTTACCCCTAAGCAAGAACCAGCATTATGCACTGGTGGGCACAATTATGCCTGATATGCCCGAAAAAGGTTATGAATTACTGTCATAGTTAGGACCCAAGATTTGATATTCGTGTGTCAAGGATGTCCCCAGTGTCGAGAATCACTAACAGTGTGAAATGAAAGTTCCCAATATGCCAAAAATTACCACAATTCTGCCAGGGTAAAGATGATACCAAGTATGGAGATGAATATACAATGGACGCCTTCAATGCGCCTTTAATTGCCAACATAATGCCAGGGCCCCCATTAAACTATGGATGTGCACCACCGTGACATGGATGAACATAATAAATCAAAAATTAACATCTGCCTAGTCTAACAATACGCCAAAGATAGGTGCCATCATACATGGATGCCCACAATACGCCATTATGGCAGGGTTACTTTGCAAGTGTGGGCAGTGGACACACCGCTCAAACCCACTCTACACACACACACGAGCACAGGACGTGCACACTAACACAGCATTGAGGCATCTGCTATTCATACCCATTTTCTGCAGCTGCAGAGAGGAAGGAAGGAGGGGAGGATGGAAGTGCATCAGGCAACCCGGTTTAGGGAATAAGCAGGAGGGCCTTGTCCGGCCTGGAGTCCTGCATGCTGCTCGAAACGCCAGTCCTGCAAACGAGTAGCTTCACTGCAAGATTTCTTTACCCGATTCCCCTGCTGCAATGTCGGCACAGGGTCGCTTGGTTATACCCTTACAAAGAGGGTGGAGGTTTTTCCACTGCCCATTTCCTGCACGGCAAGGGGCAATTGGTTTTTCCCTAGTCATGTGCTGAGGAGTCCTTTTCCAAGAATACCAACCTGTCATTTCAGCTCAAACAATGCCACACAGTGCTTTGAGGCAAAAGCAGAGAGCCATGGATTCCAACAGAAAGGCACAAGTGCATTCACCGATGACACACACTAAATCAATGGAACAGCACCTGCACCCCTTTCTTTAGGCGCTGATCGTGTATTTAGATTACAGTGAGCAGCGTCTAAAGAAAGGGGCGCGGCCAACATTAAAGTGAAAGCGCGTATGGGGCACACTTTCACCCAAAACAGAGAAACATTTTATTAATTTAGAAAGGTTCTGTAATGCGGCCGCTGAAGTGAAAGCCGCCAGCACTGTTAATTAAATAAATAAATAAGCGCGGCCGGTAAAGTGAAAGTGGACTCGCCTTAATTTAAATAATTACATAAGCGCGACCGCTATAGTTTAAGTGGACTGCGCTATAATTTAAATAAATACATTACTAAAAGCGTGTGGCGTGCTGCGATGTCGTGGGTGGAATAGGGGAAGATCATTAAAGAAAGTAGTGCTCACCGACTTATAAAGCAGACCGTGTAATGACACAAGTAAAAAGTCCAGTCGTTATGGGAGATTACAAATGCAGACAAGGCGGTACCAAGGAGGGACTATTGAGCCTATTTACAAATGAAAAGTAACTATTTTGCAAGGACAGTAACAGGAGCCAATTGAAAAGATAGGTGTGAAATGGGCGGAGCTTCTATGCTATACCTCAATAAAGCATGCCTCGCAGAGCAGCGCATGCGCTGCCCAAGCTCGACCTAAAAAAGCAGATCCAAACACCTTCTGTGTAACAGAAATATGAACGTTTTCATGGGAAGAGAAATAAATAAGACACAAAGATAGATGTTGTGTTTACAATGTTAAATAAAATCAAGGAAAGTCCAAATTATGTACACGCTTCACAGAAAATGCATGCAGATGAGCAGCATTTTACAGAGCAGTGCAAAGTATTTGTATTTCCGCCAGAGCTTAACACTTTTGTTAATGTACATATAATTATGGCTAGGTAAAGTTCTGAAGAAGCTTTACATGTTGAGATTAAAAAGAAATATCTGCAGGTATAAGCACACTCACATAAATGACCAAAACTTATAGGGAAGGTGGCAGAGAAAGGAAGGAAATTGGGGAGAGCGCGAGGACGAAGAGATAGAAAGAGAAGAGAGATGGATAAAGAGATTGAGAGATCTAGAACTCTAGCTGTAGCTATATTTGCATATTGGAGCCTGCATATTTCAAAGTCGTGGTGTGTAATTTCGCTCAATTTTAAAGTTCTGCTCCATTGGCTCGATGTCTGAATAGCTGTGGCTGCTGGTTTCGCTGGGTTTTCGTTCAGGGTTTTGCCACTCCTTCCTTACACATCATAACAGATACTTTTACCATATAATACCTTAAACCGGAGTCTAATTTTCCATGAGACAATATGTGGACACAGCCTGGGGAGTATGTTTATAGAAGAGCCATAGCCCCTCTTAATGAATTCGGGACACGTTGTCAGTGATACACACTGCCTAAAATAATTTGCCCTATTTTAGAAATGTGGCATTTTAGATAGATATGTACCAGGGAGTCCAGTGCATCTCATATGAAAACAAAATATATATTTTTTTCCTTCGTTCAGTCTAGGGGAGGGGCAGCAGTGCCACACAAGTGAGTTGCTCTGCAACACTGCCCATTCAGAAGAGAGACTGGATAAGCCCCAACATTAATTTGCACTAATGACTATTTTTATGCTTATTATTATTAGTGTTGCTATTACTTTGAAACATACGGTCTTTGTATGACTGTGCTTCACAACATATTCACTGTCACATCCTGCGATGACACTCGTGGCAAAGCTTAAGTGACATCACTTTCTTGCAATGATGGTCATGCCGACCCGTTAGCGGATGGAAAATTGTAACCTGGTCCCCATTTAAAAAGATAGGGTCCCCTTGCTGTAGTAGACAGTCACTGAACAGTGCGTGACTGAAATATGCAAAATCACTTTCAAATTCCATGGAGAAAACATGTCCCCATTGGAGCAACCTCTTCCCCAACATGCCGGTGAAAAATGGGGGTGTACCAGTTGCTTTCCCACCCTGAAAAGGGATTTGCACTTACTATTTTCTAATTCATTTTACAGACTGGGGATGGATCTGCAAACCGTTGATCGGTGCTCACAGACCTGTGAATTTGTTAGTGTTCATCAATTTTTAGGCAACAGTCTATCAACTTCCCTAGTCCCTTACAACTGGTGGGTTGGCGACAAGACAAAATTCAGTCGCGGGGGATTGCGGGGTCGGGGGGGGGGCTGTAAGTACCTGCTAACATGAGTAGTGTGTCTTGTCCTCAAAATTTAGACCCGCTCCCCCGAAGTGCGGGATTTTGGGGTTGTAGTCCTTATTACTCTTTTAACATTTATGTCACATTGGCAAGAACAGTTGTGTGGCACACGTGCTTACCATGAACTGCGATGATGCTATGAAACTCGCACTTTCTTCGTACATTTATTGTTATTTGATTACTGTACACAAGCAAGTATCCAATTATGGTGCACAAGGAGCTAATATACAAAGCTGGACTAGTATAATTTAACGTGGACTATTACAAAATGTATACAAATCCTGCTACTTGCCCAAGTATTGTATCGGTGGCTCTTGCCATGACATCTTGATGCCCTCAAATGCACTCCTCTTTACTCCACTTTTTTCACATGCTTTTCCAGTGTGGCAGTGGACTAGATCCCTTGTTTATAAATCACTAGTATGGTTTTGCATACAAAATCCTGTACAACCCTCTCCATGCCTCTCTACTCCTTTACAGAATCCAGTCCCACTATCACAAATCACTGAAACACTACTTCTGCCACGTTTCCGAATTACTGCCATGTGTTAAGTAATCCATACTCTTTTCTGTCCACTATGAATCGTTCTCCCCCAAAAACCCCGAACAAAAAAAGCTGTCGCCGTGAAAGCGCTGGGGCAGGAGATGTGCGTACGCGTGCACAACTCCTGTCCTCTGCACGCGTGCACGTCCGGTCCCCCTTCCCAGATAAAACGAGTGGTAAAGACACGCCGTGCGCGTGCCCATGTGCTGTCCCGGACCAAGCTGATAGACACGCCGTGAGCGTGCATATCGGCTGTCTGGGAAAGTGCACATCTCCTGTCCCCCTTCCAAACTAAGTCGACGACAATATATCTCGCTAGCGAGCAGCTTCGCTGCGTCGCTAGGCGAGACCTAAAAAACAATCTGAAGATGGAGACTACGCACAGGAACATCCGGGGCACCGTCTGATGTCCTACAGGGGACGGGCATACCACCAAATGGTGGTCGACGATGCCCCCCCCCCAAAAAAGGACAATTCTGGACCCCAATCACTAGATGGACGAATAATGCACAGCATGTGAGTCCAGAAAACTATTCAAGCTACAAAACTATTCTTACTGGTAAGAAACCATTTTGTTTTGGTATATAGTATAGCAGAATCACATGGTTGACTGCTGAAAGGTCAAACAGGATCACAACTTTAGGTCAGTTTGTAGCTATAGAAAGAAAAGAAGCTCCTTGCTAATGACAGCAAGAGCAGAACTAGACTGACAGTTATGAATTTGCTTACAGGTGATATTAGAGTTGCCATGTGGCAGACGGTCTCCTCTGGAATGTTTCCTTTATGGACTCTGCATAGTTGGTTGTGTGACTTCTGGCTAGCTTGGGCCTGCCAAGCTAGACACCTGTGCCTTTCCCTAAAATATTTAGTTGCCATGTTTGTCATTTTCATGAATCTGTTATAAAAGGTACACAAATGCTGCAAGCTACCTAAATGTTAATTTCCAAAGGTGAGCCAGTAGCAAAAGCTTTTGCTACTCACCTTTGGAGAAGGGACTACAACAGGAGGTGGGAAGCTTTTGTCACACTCAAAGCCATTGTTGTATCTACTTTGGTTGTCATTAAAGGCAATGTTACTTCCATGAATGTGCTATTGTTATGTATTTTATACGTTTATGATGTGCGATGGCATCCAGATTTGTGATCCGTGATGCTGGTAAGAGGAGCTCACAGCGAGTGAGCCACTGTATCTCTTCAATTAAACTACTGTTTGTTTCTGATAAAAAGTTGTAAATGCAGTTCTTTCCAATAGTAGGAATTACGATAAACCGGCAACAATGATAATTTATGGAGCACACTGATTTTTCTGTTATTCACTTTGATCGGATGAACCCACTGATCTTAGTAACACCAGTGGTATTTGAGGGGCTGTTCTGACTTACTGCAGCATCAGAGGAACAACTTTCACAGGCATGTATCACAGCAACTGAGAAGTGATGGGGTTGGCAAGGAGGGGCCTTGATGTAAAAAGTGGGCTCAACTGATAAGAGTACTAAGGCAAACAAAAGGAAGCGCTTTATCAACTTAGGAACTGGAGTCAGGTAATACTTTTGATGTCCTTTGTATTGTGCATAGAGTCATGCAACATGAGGGAAGTGGTGGCCATACTGGCAACATCAAAGATACGCTCTCGCATTTGGGAACTGTGAGAAGTTGGCCTGGTATACGATGTCCACTAATTAAAGTACAAAACAACAGTTAATGGACAGAACGCAGAACAATGACATACATTCACCCCAGTACAGAGATCTGGGCCTAAATCCATCGTTTTTTTGCTCACCATGCCATTCCAGTTTGAACCCAGCCATATGCAAATCAGTCTTGACCCTGCGCCCAATGGGAGCAGCCCAGCCCGAACTGCCAGGCCAGGTCCTCCCTGGACTGGAAACAAGCATCTAATTAAAGTGAGCACCTTGCACCAGTCCAAACAACCCTTATGGTGATTTAAGAGGTCAAAGATAACCTTAGAAAGCAATCCAAGTGGTAGCTGTGGAGAGCAGCCTTCAGGCTTAGTGTTGAAGGGATGTTAAGCAGCTTGTTTTACCAGAATGCAACCTTATAGTATTGGTTAAATGAAAGGAGAATCACACAGTAGTTATAAAAATATTTATTATTATAACACTTTAAATACCTCACAGTATCTGCTTCACGCAGATAAACACAAAGCACACAATACTGTAGCACAGAAACAATCGTAAGTAGCACTAATACACAGTGGGCTCCAGGGGGAGACCAAACCATATACTAAAATAGTGGTATAAGAACCAGAACTCGAGTCAAGACAGTGTCTAGAGGATGTAGAATCGCTGGGACCCCAAGGAACCACCCAAGGTGAGTAAGTAGGGACCCCACGGAGGGCGGGTGCAGTGTGAGAACACGACCGCGTGCTACGTACAATTCAATAGGAGAGTCGCGGTTGCAATTTTAAAGTTTAAGGACCCTTCCCAGTGGATTACGAAGAAACCCTTTGGAACTTAGAAGGTTGGAGAGCCACCCCACCCGTGGATACCGAAGTACCACAGTTACCTATCCCAGGGAAGCCGAGTGCATAGGGTCGAAGTGGCGTCGGAAACCACACTCGTTCTCAATGGGAGCCTTCAAAGAAATGCCACTGCTGGAAAGAAGAAAAGTGTCCGGTGGAACCCAAAGGTGGATTCTTGATGGAAGGAACCTGAAAGCAGAGGGGAAAGAGTCTGGGTCACTCAGGAGTGACCAGGGGCTCGGTAGACGAATGCCCACCGATGTCGGGTGCTTCAGGTGTGAAGATGGAGACCTTGACTCTACAGCTGCAGGGACCAGGAGACGTCGAGGACGACCAGGAGCCGGATACAAGCTGTCCCATGAAGGATGTCGAGTGCTGAGGGGCCGGTGTCTGGCGGGAGCACAAACAAGCCTTGGAAGCGGAAACCAACGAAGAAGGTAAAAGAAGGTTACGGTCTGGCCCAGCAAGGACCAGGGGACTCACCAGAGCAAGGGGAGTCAGGGCAGGCGTGGAGCAACCAGGGGAGCCAAAGAAAAGCAATGTTGTCCCTTAAATGGACCCACAGGCCGAAGGCACAGGAGTCGCGAGGGGACCTCTAGCAGTTTCACAAAGTCACAGCTTGCAGGGCAGAGAGTGCAAGGAGGCAGAAGTCCTTAGTGCGAAACGGGCGTAGAGGTTGGGGCAATCGATAGCCCAATGCACGAAGTTGGGGGACACCAACAAGCATATGCACTTGCAAAAGTATGCGGTGCACAGGGGTTCGGGTTATGCGGTCCCCACGAGGGATACTGGCCTCCAACTTGGGGAGAGGGCAGCTCGACCTCAAGGAACGTAGGAACCCACCTCCTGTGTTGCTGGAGCCTTCGGAGTCCGCAGGATCTCAGGATCAGCAGCCCGGTCAGTTGCGTTACGGTGCCTGCAATTGCAGGGGAGTGACTCCTTCACCCCAAGAAAGATACTGTCATGTGGTTTGTGGACTCATGGTCTGCATTGCTAAGTTAGCTTAGGCCTGGCTGCCATGATGCCTCTTTGCGCACGTTACTTTGTGACTTAGTTTTTCCAGCCGCTGCTTGTGCCCGTCTATTTTAGAACTGTCTGCCTTTTTGCTTTTCACCTTTCCTCCTGTTCCCTTTGGGTTTCGTCTGCACATCATGTACAAGGTCGAAAAACAATGTCCCTTGTTCTTGCTGATCTGGTCAGCCCCTCGCACTTAGACATAGCACTGAATGCAGCTGCACTGGAGAAATTCGTGTGCTTTTGATATTGTGATTGCACTGTTCGAGACACTTGGAGAAAAACCTTTCCAGAGAGAAGAGCTGCGCTTGTCTGATGATGTAAACCTTGCATCTAGATATTGAGGTATGGGGGTTCGCCTGACAATGCCCAGAGGTCTTCTGTTTTTATAATAAACAAGCTACTAGCACGGGGAGGGTGGTATGGTCATTTAGCCCTATATCCACTGCTTTATGAAATGCTTTCCCCGTTTGTATTCTATGGAATTGTAACTATGCTTATTATTTTATCCTTATGCATTATGCTGATAGTACTGGCACGTGTACTGTATCTTAGAGCACAGTAGTTAAAATAAACATTTTAAACTATACAGTGTCTCTTACTACGCACGTTGTGGACAGGTATGAGTGAGTTATGAAAGGGTGTCCTTGCTCCCGCGAGTCCTGAGAGAGAGAGACCGTGTTCTGGGTTGTCTAATCATTGGTAGCATCGTTGCCAATGAGACGCTAAAGCTAGTCGGATTGGGATTGTGGGAACTAAGGTGCATGGTTGGTTCACCACTATACTCCGAGGTCCTATTACCCTGTGCATAGCTCTGTGTATGTGTAGAATCCCTACAACATGGCGCAACCAACGAGTGGGCTGCTTATCTGCGAGACGCTTGAGTAGTACTTGTGCTTGTCCACAACCCCCTTCGCAGACGCTTCCGGACGCGTGTGTGAGGGCGATACCTCCTATATTGACATTTTTATTGGTTCTTTCAAGCTTGAAGTTGTTAAAAGGTGTTTAAATAAAACCCCGTATTGTGCTGCCTCATACTAGGTTCTTGAAACTTTTTAGCCTTAAATGGCTGTCCAAATTGCGGCACATAGCCGCGCAGCACTCCGGGCTCACTTGACAGCGTATGGAGTGCCTGACGCAGGTGTCGATTTGATCTTTGTGGTACAAGCGGATCCCGCTTACCACTTTGAGGTGTTCTACTCTTGGGTCACCTTTCCGGCGGTGGATGGGACTGATAATTTGTTCCATGAATATACGGCCACCGCTCTTCCTAATCTCTATAGGCCTTATAGGAATCTTGAAGTACCGCTCACGGCATGGCAACACCGTGTTTGGTTTAATGGTGCCCTCCCCCAACCGGTTACCGCGGTTCGTTTAGGCCCCTTATCGATTGAAGGGGCCACTTGGCCAGTTTTGGCTGGGTATACCCCACATCCGCGTTACATGACACTTGCAGTTGCTGAACTGCGAGAATTACATACGTCTTTGACACGTGTGCATAGAGCATTAGTACAGTATGTTACAGGCAACATCCAGGGAGCCCCGCCTGGAGTTGCAGCGCATCCAGCTGGACCGGGCGGTGTAACCATAAGTCCCGTCATGGTTAATTCGGTGATGGGCAAGCGCCCACAAAATAAGGATGATTTACCTTATTGGCTTGCAGAAAAATTTGACCAGCTGGAGGCAGTTTTTCCAAATACTTCTCCTGTGGAAAAACACAGGATTCTGACGATTAGTTTGCCAAAAGACTTGATCCCCGAGTTGGCAGAATGCAACAACTGGGGTAAGGTATTCGCAGTAGTATATGCGAAGTGTTTCGGCACTCCTTCCATGACGGTTCTCCCCTCTGTAATTAAACGAGTGCAGGATGAGCATGGCCCTGAAGCGGCTGTGGAATTAGGGATGAGACTGGTGGGAGTGTTCGATGTAGTAGCTGATTTGATCCTTGCGAATGTCAAGGGCGATGCAGTTAACTTTCAAGTAGCTAATGCTTTGGCTTTGATCCCAGAACCGGACAAGCCGCGCGAATTACCGAGAATTATTGCACAGGCTTACAAAACCATTGGCCGCAATAGCCTGGGAGTCAAGCCTTTTGCTAAAACGCAAACACAATCGCAACCACAACCGAAAACTCAATCTGAAAAAGATGAGAAACCGTTCTTTACTAAAAAGAGCTGGAGGTTGAAAAAACAGGGTAAGCAACAGAAGAAGCCAGGGTCGAGAGGCGCGTCCCCGGTTTCTGTCTCTTCTGAACACACTTATGATTTGCGCGATAGGGCGAGAATTAAATCTCCAGAGAGATTTCAAGTCCCTGATTCGCGTTCTCCTCGTTCTTCACAGGCACCAACGACCTCACAGACAGGTGGAAGAGATCGCCAGGATAGAGGCAGGGGTCGAGAGGCTCCACAGGGACGAGACCAACCTCGACAACAGGTCCGAGGGAAACCAGAAGAATTTAAACGTTCTCGCCAACAGTTTCAGAAGAAAAAAGTTGCAGCTGTAACAGCGAGGTATGCCACAGACGGTGAGAACGAGACTCCTGAATTGGACATGGGCAGTGACGCTCCTAGACAGCGCCGCGGAAGTTACCATAGTGCGGGAGGCACTACGTCCTCATGTGGAGGCGACAGCAACTGACACATTCATTACTGTCGAGACAGCGGACACCCGAGTGGCACCCCCTGACAGACTATATAATATTGTCATTCAAATTGAAGGTGACATACAGCGTGTTATTAAAGGGATTTTTTAGGAGAATCTGACCTCTTCGTACGACATTTTGTTCGTACTTGCTGCGCGTAGAGGGGAGGAGGTAATCCTTCCGAGCTTTTCTTGTCATGTCCCCAAGGACAAAGCGGAAGCCCTTGCAGCTGAGTGGACTGTGTCCCTGGCTCCAGCGTTATACCGCAACCACGTGGGCTGGGATGAAGATTCTACCCACCATGATATTCCTTTGCGGTCGCTGCAACAGCCACAACCCCAATATCCCATCAAGCGGAAAGCTGAAAGGTCCCGTTTCCGAAATTCTGACAGTTAGAATATCAAGGAGTAATTGAAACATGCGTGTCACCCATGAATAATCCCCTTTTCGCGGTTTCTAAACCCGATGGATCGTACCGCCTAGTTTTGGATTACCGACATTTGAACTCTCATTGTCGGACCTTTGCGGTGCAAAATGCACACAGTTCTGCGCTTGTAGACAGTCTTGTTCGTAAAAAATATAAAACTACACTTGACCTATCCAATGGATTCTACACGCACAACTTGTCCCCGGAGTGCAGCCAATGGAG
This sequence comes from Calotriton arnoldi, assembly GCA_963921515.1. Taxonomy (NCBI): domain Eukaryota; kingdom Metazoa; phylum Chordata; class Amphibia; order Caudata; family Salamandridae; genus Calotriton; species Calotriton arnoldi. The sequence continues at coordinate 1,435,360 of CAWUFW010000434.1, forward strand.
CGCTTTCACTTCCGGTGGTAAACATTTCAAATTCCGGCGTTTACCCATGGGCTACAAGAACAGTCCGGGTGTATTCGCCGCCCGTGTTGTCTCTTTGTTGGACAGCATAGACCCAGATGCGTGTTCGTACGTCAACGATATCTACCTGACGGACGACGAATTATGGCCGCTTCTTTCCAGAGTGGACGCATTATTCTTGAATTTGCGCTCTTAGGTTACAAATTTAACTTTGCCAAATCTCACATTGCTGAATTTACCGTTTTGTTTTTGGCCAATGAGCTCAACAATGAAGGTAAGGGCTTAGCTCCCCATTTTTTGGAGAAATGCGCACTCTTGTGCCCTCCAACCACTCTGAAGAAGCTTCAGTCTTTGCTGGGTTTTCTAAACTTCGGGCGTACTTACATTCCCGAATATGCCCAGCGTATCAAGCCACTTTATTCCTTGATACAACCTAACTTTTCGAAGTCATGCTGGCTTCCCGAGCATTCCTCTATACTGCAGTCTTTGCAGTCTGATCTACTTGAATCTAAGTTCTTGTTGACTTGTGACAACCACACAAACCTGGTGATTAGAATCGTTCCAGGGGCAGTGGGTTTCACGTATTTAACCTTTAACGAAGGTGACACAGTACCGATTGCATACAAGTCACATCTTTACACTTCTGCAGAAATGCGCTTTTCCTCTGTGGAGAAAGTTTTGACTGCAGTGCAAATGGAGATTCTAAAAGAACGCGCACTGGCACAGGGAAAACGCATTTTGGTGGTAACACCCTATCCTGCCCTTGAGGCGGTGACGAAGGCAAGTGTACCGAACTCTAAGGCTTTGCACCCCCGTTGGATACAATGAGCAACATCTTTGACGTCCCCGGATGTCACTTTTATCTTTGATTCTTCACTTCAGACGCAGGAGTTTTTACAGTATGAATTCGTTCATCCTCCTCCTCTGTCTTTGCTACCGCTTGAGGAGTACGAATGTATTATCTATACCGATGGTTCGGCACAACCGGCCACGGGTTCCAAGCATGCTTATTCCGCGGCATGTGCTATTGTTGCAGGTATTATGGTGAACGGAGAGTTCAAACAGACTGTAGTGCACACTCAGGCACTTGGAGACAGTACTGCACAATTGGCCGAGCTGCGTGCTTTGGTGCTCGCACTTGAGTTCGCTAATCCAGACGCGACTACCCTTATTGTATGCGATTCTTACTACTGTGTTCAGTCTTTCAATGACAATCTATTCTTTTGGTCGCAAAACGACTATAGAGATGCAAAAGGCAGCACAATTAAGCATAAAATGCTTTGGGTTCGAGTGGCAGATCTGAAACGTCTGCCTCTCACACAGGTGATTCACACTCTTGGCCACCAGCGTGTGGGCGCACACGCTGTCGGTAACGGCTTGGCAGATGAAGCTGCCAAGTCAGCAGTAGCCACGTGCTCAGTAGCGGCAGTTACAAGATCCATGACTAAAATAGATAATGATATTTTGGCAGCTATTGCTGCGACAAAGGAAGGTGCTAATTACCCACGGGGTTTCCCTTCCAAATACTCTTATCAACTAGGTCCCGAACAGGCTCCTTACGTAAGAATTCCAAACGTTGGTGATCGGCTGATTCCCAACGCGGACCACAGACTTTCCTTGATAACGGCCGCACACGAAGGCATGGCTTCGGCTCATGCTGGCGTGTCTGCGACGGTTTCCATCTTGCAGAAGCGTTACTGGTGGCGTGGTTTATATAAACAGACCCGTACTTATGTGCTTTCTTGTGACGTTTGTCAGCAAATTAAGCCTTCCACGGTTACACGGCCACCACAGACACCACTCTGCATTTCTAACAGACCTTTTGGGTGTGTTTACCTGGATCACTGCGGTCCATTTTCTTCTGACACTGCATATAAGTACATCTTGGTTGCAGTGGATTCGTGCACACGTTTCATCTGGGTTTGGCCACAACGGAGTGCTGACGCTCGAAATGTCATAAGGGATTTGCGCGTCTTTGTGGGAATTTTCGCCTGTGGCACCTTCCATTCTGACCAAGGTCCGGCGTTCGCCTCCAAGGCGTACAAGGACGCAATGGGTTCACTGGGGGTGCGGGTGAAATTTTCGTCTCCATATCGGCCTGAGGGCAATTCGATTGTTGAACGAATGAACCGTGACTTAAAGCAATCCTTGACAGCTAGAGTCTTAGGTACTGGCAGGAACTGGCTGGCCCACTTATATACCGTACAACGTGCACTTAATAATCTCCCTAAAAGACCTCTGGGTGGGCGGACCCCATACGAAATGCTCTTTGGCATACGAATGTTTGTGCCCGACCTTGATGGTCTAGACATGGCGGCGCAATCAGCAATCTTTGATGTAGATAACCATTCTACTATGTTACAGGACTTACAAGAAGCCCGAGACAAACTTGCAAACGAACATTTACCTTCAGCCACAGACGCTGCACTGCAGATTCCGGTTGCCGGCTGGCTTCCGAAGATTGGAGATCTGGTTCGAGAGAAGGTGGAGAACAAAAAGAATTTGGCCCCTCTTATCGTGCACCGGTTCCAGTCCTTGGCTTGAAGGGTACTCGTACAGTCATCTTACCACCGCTTCCTGGTCGCAAAGAGAACAGATACATCTCAGTGGAAAATGTCAAGCTACAACATCTGGCCGATCCTGAATAGTGTAACACCAGCGGTCTCTTGTCCAGTCATTTCCCAGACAAATGTTTGTGGCCCTACTGCCCGAACGGTCACTGATGTTGCTATCGAGATGGTAGATTTGCCTGATCACTTACTCGACTACCCGGACTCCCCCTGCAACGAGGAGACTGAGTATACCTACCCCGCTAACGAGTCGGTGGCTCACCTACCAACAACGCCACTGAGCCCAACACGTTGTTCCTTTGACTCGAATTCCACCTCATCACTTATCCCGTCCAGATTCAGTATTTTTGTATCATGGTTCAGAGACAATTTTTTGATTCCTCCCTGGACATACATCTGGTTGGTACTTTTCCTGATGTTTCTGTTCATGTCTATTGGCTTTGTCACAGTATTTTTTCTACTCATTAATGGTCACTATTTACCAGAACGCTCTGCAGTGAACTGTGTTGCTGGAACTTTGGCTCCGCATTCTTCATCTCACATCATGAAGCGTGACCATACATTTGTGAACATTTCAGCCTTTCCTGTCGCTGATGGCATCGTATGGGATGCGGTAAATTTCCAAATTCATGGACCAACCAAGATAATTAATGTACCAAATGTCCTCCGTGTTTCAATGGGTGATGTCGTTAAAAGTAATATTCATTCTGACGATTGGGATGTGCATGCAGTTGAATCGTTATTTACTGATTTGAAATATTATGCTGCTTCTAATGCTGAAGATTTGTACATGAATTCTGCCAGTTATGCCGATTTATATTGTTACCAGCATTGGGGCAACCACTTCCTCCATAAACCAAGTTCCCTTCGGGGTCCTTTTAATTACACCCAGTGGGAGCATTGTCCGACCCCTTTGCCAGGTAGCTCCCAGACTCTTAGAAAGAAGTTTACTTATTTTACAGACTTTGATAGATCAAACCCTTGGTCCTATTATTTTAAATTAAACACTTCGACCACTCAGAAAATCATGTTGACCCACACCAAATTGCTATATTCGGGTTCCTTTTTGAACGCCTTAGCTGTGGGTGGTTATGAGCACTGGCAGGACACCATTGACTTAAAATCTATTTGGGGCACCAAATCATGGCAGGTGCAAGGCACAGAAGCCTTGCACCGTGCTTGCCTTATCCCGGCCCAAATTTTATTTTTAAATCATACCATCTATCAAACAACATGTTGGGGTTTGGCTACTTCCAAACAATTAAATGCACCTTCCATTCCTGTATTGTCTTCCACTCCCAACGAGAGCTTGCACTTCAATATTTCCCTTACAGATTTGCAAGCTTTGTTTCAGAACAATTCGTTTAATGTCTCTACGTTTGTTCAGTCACCCTGGTTGGCTTGGCCCATAGCATCTAATGCCTGCCAACTGCGTTTTTATGACAAGGATCCTGGTTATAAACAGGATCGGCCAGACCCCAGGTTTTCTGACTCTCGTACTGTTACGACATATTCTGTTGGTAAATTATGTAAACAGTGGTTGCAGCACTCTTCCTTAGATTCTGTAAAACAGCATTTATCCCTCCTATCAGGCAACATTGATCTGTCCGATTTTGTTCTGGGGCCTCGTGGCCCTCGACCTAAGAGATTCATTTATGAAACTTACAATGAACTCTGGAAGCTTTCGCAAATTGAAGCTGCTTCCCGTCTTCGGGAAATAGATCAAGCAAATTTAGAAAAGGTGCTTGCTGTTGTTGACAATAGTATTAATACCCTGTCTTCCCGCATTTACACATTGGAGAATATTGTATCCTCTGTTGTTGATATTGTACAAGATTATGTTTCTGTGTTATATCATGGTCAAAATCAATTGCGTTCAGTAATGCAGTTTGCATGGACTTTGCAAACACTTAAAATGGGTAAAGTTCCTTGGCACTTTTTAAACACCTCTGCATTATTCTTGCCTTTTAATTTAACTGAGAAACAGCAATTCATGTCCATGAAAGATGCAACATACACTCTATTGCATATCGAGAAAATAGAGCCCTTACCATTCTCTGTGGCAGAATTGGATTCTGCCGTGTGGCTAGTTCACGGGGTTATCGCCTTACCTTTTTCTTTATTTGAATTTAGTTCGTGCATGAAACATTATCCTGTGGGCCGCTTTCAGCCCTTGGGCAGTGCCTTCCTTCATGAACTTTTGTCCCTGCCTTTCCTTTACAGATGCGTGAGAGACGGCAAGGAAGTTTTTCTCACAGGAGAGTCATGCGATTCTACTGTGGGTCATTCCCTTATTTGCAAAAACATTATATTGCACGGAGCTTGTAACGTTTCGGCTCCGAATCTTGCTTGTGTTTTGAAGGGCATTCCTGCTCCTGCTATATCTCCTACTTTCACTGTGCTTGCAAATGGAAGCTATCTGCTTCTAAATAATCAGGACTGCTGTGGCATGCTGGCCGGCATACCCTATATTGTAACAGTTTCCCACAGGGTTGTCTGCTGCAAAAATGTGCTTTTTCCTCCCCCGCACGACATCATAGATAGTTCCCTTTGGCCTTCCATTCCTACTTTGAAGGCGGATTTCAATAAATTGAGCAGAATAAAGGCGCTAATATTGAACCAGGAGGTTATGCTCACATCCGCCCGGGAGACATTCATCCTCCAGGTGGCTAGGACCCACAGTGAAATACAGGCCCTTTTGAACACAAACCTCCCACAACATTTCGGTGAACTGATTCACTGTGTTTTTAATGCATCACGCACCGAAGTTCTGGTGCACTTTTTTAAAGTTGTGGGCTCTGGCCTTGTTACCTCCTTTCAGACTATCTTTGGTGTAATACCGGCTTTTATTCATTCAATTTTTTCCAGCGTCTTTGGCGGCTTTCCGTTGGTCCTCGCCTTAGCGGCTGGTATATTGCTTTTGGTCTGTTTACTACGCAATAGCTGCACTTCCTTGGGCGGTTCTCGACCCAGGTCGACTCCAGATGCTCCGTGAGCGCATCCTCGCCGGCTTCGGCGTCCTGCCATTGGCGACACTGAGTGTGTCTTATAAACTTTCTTTTCGCTTTGCGTATTTCACTTGCGTGCAACCAGTGATGTCTTGCATCCGATGTCCTTTCTCATGGTCTTTGGATTATTGCCTCTCCAATACGTCTCTGTCTCACCCGGATTTTGTCCAGTTGATGGGTCCCTTAGAGGCCCATGGACTGGACTGTTCCGGTGCTGGCTACATGGCGCGTGCGGCTGCACTTGGAATTTTGGCACAATGGGATGTCTGGGCGGCTGCTCAGACTCTCCTACAACAAAGTTTTATTGAGTATCACGCAAGTTGTCCCGCAATGCTGTTCGCTGCTCCATCTTGCGAGGAACATGAATGCAGTTTTGATTTATTGGACTGGATGGCGTCTCTTTTTTCTGACGATTCCAACGATGTCCTCTTGGAAGGTGTGGCGTTTTTCTGCACTTATACTCTATTGGATTAGGGGGCCTCCGCTTTCGGCGTCATGCCTCCCTGGGATTTTTTCTTCTGCATTTTTCTTTTTTTTTTTCTCTCCCATTCATTGTCCTTCATTGGGGGATATTCCATCACAGACGCTACCGTTCTGCTCCATCTATTTTAACCCTGTCTTCGTCCTATGTCTTCACCAATGGACTGACCAGGGGAGTGTGTCATGTGGTTTGTGGACTCATGGTCTGCATTGCTAAGTTAGCTTAGGCCTGGCTGCCATGATGCCTCTTTGCGCACGTTACTTTGTGACTTTGTTTTTCCAGCCTCTGCTTGTGCCCGTCTATTTTAGAACTGTCTGCCTTTTTGCTTTTCACCTTTCCTCCTGTTCCCTTTGGGTTTCGTCTGCACATCATGTACAAGGTCGAAAAACAATGTCCCTTGTTCTTGCTGATCTGGTCAGCCCCTCGCAATTAGACATAGCACTGAATGCAGCTGCACTGGAGAAATTCGTGTGCTTTTGATATTGTGATTGCACTGTTAGAGACACTTGGAGAAAAACCTTTCCAGAGAGAAGAGCTGTGCTTGTCTGATCATGTAAACCTTGCATCTAGATATTGAGGTATGGGGGTTCGCCTGACAATGCCCAGAGGTCTTCTGTTTTTATAATAAACTAGCTACTAGCACGGGGAGGGTGGTATGGTCATTTAGCCCTATATCCACTGCTTTATGAAATGCTTTCCCCGTTTGTATTCTATGGAATTGTAACTATGCTTATTATTTTATCCTTATGCATTATGCTGATAGTACTGGCACGTGTACTGTATCTTAGAGCACGGTAGTTAAAATAAACATTTTAAACTATACAGTGTCTCTTACTACGCACGTTGTGGACAGGTATGAGTGAGTTATGAAAGGGTGTCCTTGCTCTCGCGAGTCCTGAGAGAGAGAGAGACCGTGTTCTGGGTTATCTAATCATTGGGAGCATCGTTGCCAATGAGACGCTAAAGCTAGTCGGATTGGGATTGCGTGAACTAAGGTGCATGGTTGGTTCACCACTATACTCCGAGGTCCTATTATCCTGTGAAAAGTTGATATTCTTTGTAAGAGGTACAAAAGGTACAAACATTCTTTATTGCGTGATTAGTTAAAATCTTTGCAATATGAAAAACACATTCAAAGCAATCTATATTAAAATTCACATGACATTACAATTAAACATGGTAGAAAGTTGTTAAAAAAACAAAACAAAAAAAACACATATGGCGTCCCTTTTCTGTGCAAGTTTAAAATACTATAAACAAGCCAGAACAGTTCCAGATTTAACTGTTGTCAAAGTTCACTCTCACTGCCTTAAAACATAAAGCTCGTTTGCTGTCGGTACAATGTTCCACATTTAAAACTTTTGGCCGAATTTATGCATTCTGGCTTATGCTGCTTAGTCAGTCTTTTAAAATAGCTTGCTTTTTTCGGATCGTCAGATAGTAGATAGGTTTGACCTAACCTTTGCTATATTCATAAATCGTACTAGCCTGCATGCTAGTTGAATGTCGTTTCCATCAAGGCTAGCAATTAATGCTTGCCTACGTGTTCGTATTCCTCTTTGGTTCCACAGCGGTTTTAATAAAAGTCTTCTCTCGTAATTTAGAGCTGTGCAACTACACAGTGTATGCAGGACGTCCTCTGTAAAATCGCTGCAGGTTCTACAGTTTATTTCTGTTTCTATACGTTCCCAAGGCGGCAGATGCTGATTTACAGGTAGGATTCCCATCCTCAATTTTAAGTAGGACTCCTTCGATTTTCTTGAGAACCCTGTTCCCAGGTAAGCTTGTGGCTGGGCCCTTTTGTAACTCTGAATCACAAACCAACCGTGGGCCCTCTTGGTCAGTGTAGCCTGGTCTTCCTCCAAAGATAGTAGCTTAACTGTTTTGTTTACTAATTTCTTAAAGGTTTTCTGAGGTCCGTTGATATCCCAAAGATCTTGTAGGGCCAAAGATGTTATTGCAGTTTGGAGGTATATCATTGCAGGACCATCTTTTTTCCTTTGTAGCTCCTTCCATAAAAATGAGTTCAGAGAGCCTTGCTCTGCTCCCTTTATCTGGTGCCAGCATTTGATGTACGCTCCTTTTCGAGCTAATTGCTGTTTTTGGAGGCCAAATTCTAGCCTTAGTTGTGCTGGCGATGTATACTGTGGGAGATTGAATATTATTCGTATTGTTTTTGAGATCACTTTGTCCAAGATTGACTCGTCTCTCCCTCTCATACTTTCACTGCCATAAGTGATAGATGATAGCAGTTTTGCTCGGAGTACTTCTAGTAACGGAATTAGACTTGGTCCTGCTATTTTTTGCTTGAGGTTTTTTAATGCCACTGCCAATGTGATCCCTCTTGTTTTAATCAGTGCTTTTTGTTGTCCGAAAGATCCCCTTCTATCAAACGTTATTCCCAGGTATTTGTATTCTTTAACCACTTCCAGTTGACCTTGCAATTCCCAATTAGGATGGTATTTTTTGTCCTTCCCATTAAGAATCATCACTTTCGATTTATCTAGGTTTATTGATAACCCATTCTTATCTGAGAACCTGCTTGTAGCACTTATAAGATGTTGCAACCCAACAGGGGTTCTACTTAGTATCAAATCGTCCGCATACAATAGGTTCAACAATGAAAGACCTCCCAAATTTGGGGCGTGATGGATGCAGGTGTTAAGCTCTGACGAAAGGTCGGAAAGAAAGAGGTTAAACAGAGTCGGGGCCAAAACACATCCCTGCTTCACCCCCTTTGTGGTCCTTATTTTTCGCGACAAACAGTTACCTGATCCTAATTTTATTTGCACCCATGTCTCCGAATGAAGTGAAATCAATTGGTTCAGGAGTTTCGGCTCTATGTCCCAGCCGGCTAGTTTGGCCCATAGTTTCCCCCTGTCTATACTGTCGAAGGCCGACGAATAGTCGATAAAACAGACTAATAGTGGCTTATTAATTTTTAAGGTGGCATCTGTTAACAATGAAAGAGCTAGAATATTAGTCACTGTCCCTGAGCTTTTTTGGAAACCAGACTGGTTGATCGGGATTATGCCTTTCTTTGATGCCCATTCAGTTAGTTCCTCCAACAGAAGGCCTGCAAAGTATTTAGCATCTATATCAATTAATGCTATAAGCCTGTAATTCTTTGCCTGATTTCTGCTGCCTTTTTTATAGATAGGGGAAATTATTGATCCCTTCCAGGAGTCTGGAATTTTTCCTACTTTTAAGATGTTTTTAAAACGGGCGCTTAATTGCTCTGACCAGTAATTCGGGTCCTGTTTATATAAAATAGGAGGTACTCCATTAGGCCCTGGGGCTCCCTCTTTCCTACCCTTTGTGATTCGGTTCTTTATTTGTTTAATTGTGCACGGAAGAAGGACCTCCGCATCTGCGTGGTTTTGGGGTTGCAGACTATAATTGATACTTCCAGTGTTTTGAGAGATTCGACCTGTATCTTTGTTAAAGTGGAGGAGCAAGTAATTTACCCAGGATTCCTCGGTTATATACGAGTTGATTTTATAAGCCCTTGGATTTTCTAAGTTGTTAACTGTGTGCCAAAATCTTGCACTGTTAGATTTTACGTCATATAGAAGTTTGGCCCATATCTTCTCTGCGGATTCCCGTTTCATTTGCCAGATGTAATTATTTTTTCTTCGCTTTAACTCCCTTAGCTCTGTCTGAATGGCTACGTCCGGACCCATCTGGCGCAGTTTGCGGATCTTTCTATTAATTTCCCTTTTTATTTGCCTTAATTTAAAGCTTTGGCTTATTGAGAGATTTGATCTTTGATCCTTTGTGTGCCAGCTTGGTGTGTGTTCTTCATTATTGTAGCCGGATTTAGCTTGTGTCGGTCTTGAGTTTGGATTAACTGAGTTAAAGTTTTTGATAAATTTCTCCCAGTTGTTAATTCCATCACCTTCCTGTTGTTTGTGGAATTCCCAGCAGATTTTTGCCTCTTCCAGGAGTTTTTCGGGGTTGTCCGCTTTGCATTTGATCCTCTTGAAATTTGATGTTACTATTAGATTTTGAGGTTCAATAGGGATGTTAATGTTAATGCGGTTCCGTGAGCCATAAGTGTAAGCTCCTGTGGCAAGTGATCACTGCACTCTTGTGTCCCGATCTTAAAGTCAATAACCAATTTGAAAAGTGAAAGAGATAAAAAGGTGTAGTCTATCACTGAACTTGCTCTTGAGTTGTGGTAGGTGGCTGATTGAGGGCGGTCTCCAGGGAATTTGCCGTTTGATGCTATCAGGCCTAGACTTGTTAGCTCCGCCAGTAATTCTTTAGATGTCTTAGTTTGTTTACCCCATTTGCACTCTTCTTGGGGTAGAATCTCCCAAACGGGCGGAAATTCTTTGACCAGCTGATCATTCCGAGCTTCCCCAGAAAGTGGCATATTAAAATCTCCTGAGACAATGTAATTCGATGTCTCCTCTTCCGTAAAGAGCTTCGTTAGTTCTGAGATTAGAAATTTTGCACCGGATTTCTTTCCACTCTGGTGTAGATAAATGTTCGTCAGATTTAACCGCTGTTCGTTTTGTCTACAGCCTGTTATTTCGATCTGTATTATATTAATTCCATTGTTTGCAGTGTTCTTCTTTACTAATTCTTTGGCTGTGGTAACCGATTTTATTGAGGCGTATATAATGAGGCCTCCTTTCAAATGACCAAACTTCGAGCTTCTGCTGGCTGATAGATGGTACGACTTATAGCCTTGTAAATGGAAAGGCTCTGCTAGCCAAGTTTCTTGGAGTAGAATTAAATCGAACTGCTGGAAGTACTGTAATATGTCTGGGTTCGTAGTTTTTGATCCTAGACCATTTACATTCCATGAACAAAGTTTTAGATTTGAGACATTCTTTGATTGTTCCTTGGTCTGTCATTGGCCAGAGTGTCTACTGTTAATAACTTTGGATACCCAAGACCAGTCACTTGATGTGTTTATCTCACAATTATCCCCAGCTCTCGGTATAGGTCTATCCGTGAACTCCACAGTGATGTTACGGGCACCTTTTAGCACAGATTTTGTAGGCGGACCCGCCCTTGATATTCCTGCAAAGTTTTCTTTGCGATCATGGTAATTACGCAAAAATGGCGCCGGGTAACCTATTTGTTGGACAGGTTTTATGCGGATCCCCCAAGCTTCTAACTGATAAGCTTCCTTTAATATTTTTTCTACTATTTCCCCGGAGGTCCAAGTGGTCTTCGTTATTTCTTGTTCTGACATATATGTCAGTCGTACAAATTCTACGGAGTCCAGATCTTGTGTAGCAATGCCGGCTAAATTATTAATGGAAGTTAACAGTTGGAGAATATTACTTCTATTTAAGATGTCTCCCCGCCCTTTAGATTTAAAATCCGGAATGAATAGAATTGTTTTTGAGGAGTTCCGCCAAGACCAATTCATGAGTAGTGCAGTTCTAGAGTCTACTCCGTCTCCCTGCAGCTTTTGGCCTGGTCGGGGCTCATTTCTCATCTGGTTTACTTTATACGTTTCTTGGTTTGTATCATCTGCTTCTAGTTCTACTGGCGTTGTAAGTACTTTTTCTGCTACGAACTCCTGGATGTTGGATCCCCTGATTTTTAAAGTTTTCATTTGCTCCTCTGGTTGATCTATAGGGTTATTGATTACTGGTGATTTATTTTTGATCAGGATTTTCTTACCAGCACTTCCGTTACAGGTGCTTCCCCCCATTTTTCCCTTATTCGTTTTGTCTAAGTTGAATACTGTCGGGTTTTTGGTCGGTGGGGTCTCTCTTTTTTGCAAAACTGACTTATTTGTATTCGGAGATGAATTTCCTGCGTTTTCGGTTCCGCTTGGGTGTGGTTTCTTACCAGTTTCCGGCATCTTTTGTGAAGTTGGTGTATCATTAATTTCATTTTTTACCATTCGGTCCTCTGGTGGACTTTTGGTCACTAGTTGGAAGAAGGTTTTTATGGAGGAGGTTTTATTCCTCCCTTTTCTCTTCGTTTTGCGTCGTTGTTTCGATGTTTTTCTTTTGAGGAACTGTTAGTCCCCTTCATCTGAGTTCCTTTGCTGCTCAGCTTGGCTACATAACTGGTGCTTTTCTAGTAGCAGTTTTTCCAGGGGCTCTATAGGGGCCGACCCTGTGGGAGTGCTCCCCCTTAGGTTACCTTGGTTCCAGAGTGATTCTTGAAGTGTAGGCCGAACAGAATCTTCTTGTTTGATGAGTAATGTATTTTGTGCTTCTCTTTGCGTTTTTATTTTGTCTTGAAGTGGGGATTCTTCTGTAAAATTGATATGAGGATCGCTTTCTAATGGGCTACATTCTTCACCTCTGATACCTTCTGTTTTATAGGATCCATTGTTCTTATTACAGTTTGCTTTCTTTATATCGCTTAGAAGGTCTTCCATTACTACCTGTAATGTGGCTAGTTTGTCGAAGATTGAGTAGCAAGCACAACTTGGAGGGCTTATTACCGTTTGATTGAACCCTCTTGATCAGATTGTTCAACTCCTCTAATTTATTATCGATACTTGTGACGTGCATTGCTAGACAGTTGAGAACGGTTAACTGGATATCCATCTTATCAGAATGGTATTCCATGGCTTTTGTTGATAATTGCATGGTGTTAAGTAGGGATTTCCATAGTTTGTTCTCTTCTGTAAGTGAATCCTTGGACTTGTCCTTAAGGAGATTTCCGGCTTCTTGCTGTTTTGTGTCGTCAATTCCTAAGGAATATGTTGTAACCATTTTTTCCCATTCCTCCGCTGTTAGAGAAGATATATTACTTTTTTGGTGACTAGAGATCTCCTCTTGTGCCACTCGAAACGGCTCTGCTCTGCTAGTGGAGGTCTTGGGGGTGGAAATTGATTGGTGACCTTCCAGCTCTTGGACATCGGGGTTAATGACGATGGGTCATTTTTCTAATGCTGGCGATTCTGTGTTATCATATCCAAGTTAGTATGAGAGGGAGATGACTCACCAAAGGGCTTTTGAGGGTCCGTTCCTTCCTCCGTGGTTGTCGCTAGACGAGCTAATGTCAGTAAGTCTCGTTTATGTTCTGAAAAAATGTCTGGGATAGGAACTATTCCTCTTGCGTCTGGGTTTGTCCCCTCTCTTTCTTGCTTTAATTGAAAGGATGAAAGAAATATTATTGCTGGTTCCAGTGGGAGGCTTGATACTTCCGGGAGATTGATGACAGAGTAGTTTCCTAGTTTTTGCTTGTCGTCATTGCTTCCGTTTTCGAACAGTTTGCTAATTGAGTTCTCCTTCCACGCCTTACGAGCTTTATTACTAATAACCTGTATTGGAGCTGCATCTTGATCTGGGGCTTGGTTGTAACTTGGAGTTCCTCCTTTGACTCCATCTGCTCCTTCTGTTATTGAGTCTCGGTTCGGCAGATTTCCATTGCCATTTCTCTGATTGGCCTCTGCTGGTCGGCCAGTTCGGACTGTTGTCTCTTCCCCTATTTGAAAAGTTTTTTCGGGATCTAATGGCGAGGGGAGTCCCCTTTGTATTTTGTTCGAGAAGTTTAACACTGCCCCAGCATCTTTTACAAATGAAAATTTAGAGTAGATTTTGGGTTGGGACAATGTTTTTGACATTTTTGGGACTCCATTGATTTCGCTATCCAAATCTACTAACACTCTGTACTCCTGGTTTGCCGTTAAGTCTGTTGCTCCCCCTCCCGCATGTTCGCGGTTACTAATGGGAGTGTTGGAAGGTTCTTTGAGGATCTTATTTTTCTTTTTCCGATTATTTATGACACTTGAGATGCTCCGCCTTTCTTTCCCAGACCTCATTTCTGTCCAGTTTTACCTATTTCTTTATTACAGTTCTATGTCGCTACTTGGTTGAGTCAATACTTGGTTGAGTAATAAATGAATTTGAAAGACCTTGCACTTAAATCAGGGATTTTGATGTCACAATTTTAGGTTTGAACTTGTGTTGTTATCGAGTTAGTACGAGTTGGAGCTTTTCCAGCAAATTGCGATGTTGAGCTCTGATCTCTATGTCTCTTATCTCTATATCTCTATGTCTCTAAGCACTTGGTTATCTTGGTTGTCTAGACGATCCCTTAATGGTCCCTTGAGTGTCCTGGTTTGGCTCAATGTTAGGCTCAATATTAGGCAGCTGGCTGGATTAAGCTGTGCAGGGTAGATTATGGAAAGTAAATTCTGCTAATACTGCTGATAGAGGGGAGGAGGGAAGGAAGGGAGAGGGAAACTGGATGCTGAGTCAGCGTTGCTCACCTCTCATTCTTCCACCTCCACCTCTTTGCTTCTCAATCCTAGACTCCTCCTGCCTGGCTCGTCGCTATTTCGTTTGAACAGGAACCACTGGGCACCCCTCTCCCCGCCACTGCACTCCGTAGCCCTAGATCCTGGCCCTCACACGTGCCCCCTGTGCTCTATACGTCGACCGTGCCCCGATTGTCTCAGGCTGAGGTTCTGTGCCCGAGGGGCTGGGGAGCAGGGGAGCAACGGCAATGCCGATAGCACAAGGGAGGCAAGCGGGCTATAGGGAGTGAGGCCACAGGAACGGCAGGAGTAGCCGGAGTCCGCTTGCCTTATACCTGTGCTGAGTGCCAGTTGATGGTCCTCAGGTGCCAGTCTTTCTTCGCAGGCCGCGGCGTCTCCTCGCCGTACCTCACCAAAATTCGCGGCGCCGCTGGATGCCGATCCTCTGTGCGGTCCTTTGTGCCGCGGGCCTGTGGTCGCCTCAGGGCCGTGACAGCCACAGGAAGTGCAAAACCGGCTCAAAATGCAGCTGGATGCCGCAATGCCGGTCCGCGAGTGCCGCGGTAGTAAATTGCCTCGGGAACCGCGGAGCGGGCGGCCGCAGCTTCACCTCTCCTTTCCTCCTTCTGAACTTCGCGCCACTTCGGGAAAACCAGGACTGGATTCAGCCACAGGAAAACAAGCAAAAGTTACTATTATCCTGTGCATAGCTCTGTGTATGTGCAGAATCCCTACAACAATACTTCAGTTGTCCTTGATGCTCCACAGGTCCTGCACAGAGCCTGTATGGTGCACGGGCACAGACAAGGGTTTGGAAGGAGAGGGAGACGAAGTCGGGCCCAGTCGAAGTCCAGAGTGTCCAGACGGTCGAAGGTCAGTGGTTTCTTGTTCAGAATCTTGGCCACGTCAAATCTAGGGTCCTACAGCCAGGTAAGCCCTTTTGTACCCACGGAAGAGAGATTCAGGGGACCCTCCCAGGGAAGGGTCAGGACAGTGGGGAGGTTACTCCCATGTCCTTTGTCCAGTTTCGCGCCAGAGCAGGAGCCAACGGCTCCCAGGACTGGTTTGAACTGGACTATGCACAGGGACACCCAATGTGCCCCTCGTGCAGACTTTCAGGCACTTTGGAAATGGACCCACCCAGCTCCAATACACTAAATCCTGTCTGGGAGGTAGTCACACCTCCCTGTGACAGGATGCCTATTGTGCTGCGTTCCCCTGCTCGAGCTTGGCTCAGCAGCAGGAGGGCAGAAATGTGTCTCTGGTCGGCAGCAACCATTTTGTGCTGTCTGGGTCGAGAAGGCTGGTACCGGGAAGACCAGGGACCCCACGAAGCTCGCTTCTGAAGGGTGGAATCATACCTCTCACACCGGTTACCGGTGTGGAGGTATGATTGCAAGGTGTTTGATACCAAACACGACATGGTTTGTTGCAGCCATTTGAGATAGCATTTTACGCGAGCATATAATGCACCTCTACCTATATGTCTGGCTGCGTCACCGACAACCCGGGAGAATGGTCTCCGAAGGCTGCAGGGGTGCTCTGCTCATGCAGGGGCACCCTCTCACGTAAAACCCAGCAACCTGCCTTCATGATTGTTAATGCCTGCTATAGGGGTGACTTATAGGTTTTAAGTGTAGTGACCTATAGATATAGTAAACCTATATCTAAAGTAAGTGGTGCATGAACCATCTTAAACAGGCTGCAATGGCAGGCCTGTAGTTCCATTTTGCATGGCCTCTCATGGATGGCATAATACATGCTTCAGCCCATGGGAGGCCTCTGGTGTACCTATGCCCTGGGTACACGTGTACCATATACTAGGGACTGACAAGGGTACCCCAGTATCCAATCTGGAGTGTACCCAAGTACATGACATAACATTTTAGGGAGAAAGCAGATAGACTGGGGTCCTGATTAGCAGGATCCCAGTCAGACTAGTCAAAAACAGCGTAACATCAAGCAAAAAGTGGGGGTAACCATAAGAAGCAGATCCTACTTTCCTACAGGAACCATACACAAAGGGGAGCGGACCAAAAGTCGAAGAATTTTACAAAAAGTTTATTTCATAAAAAGTCCAAACATTTTACAGAAAGTTCACTTCATCAAATATTTATTACTGTCCATCAAGCAAGTAAATTCTTCTTTAAGTCCATTACGAGACAGGAGCCATAATGTGGTATCCAAAATACATCTTTTAATTCTTCAAATCTAGCAATGCAGCCCAGCACTTGAGCTTAGTGAAGCCTAGTCCGGAAGTGGAAGGCAACACATGGCTATTCTGAGGTAACTTTCAAGTAAACACTGGTTTGGATGTAAAGAACAAGTTACTTACCTTCGGTAACGCATTATCTGGTAAAGACTATCTAGCTGCAGATTCCTTACCTTTGAATTTCCCAGTCATCAGGCTAGATCCGGAAACGTTTGCTGTGCAGTACCCCTTGCGCGTGCCGTCGGGTGGCTCCATTCGGCTCCGTGACATTGTCAGCGTCGGTTAGGACGTTGCAGTACCTATATAGGCGTCACCCAGACGAGCGGACGTCAGTACTTTTAGTTTTTTTAATGTCAGAAGCACAGAACCACAAAGTAACTGACGTTGTTGTGTGCAAAACTAGGGCCCTTAAAAGGGGAGTAAACCTAGCCCTACAAAATTAGTCCGCAAAGCGGGGAGGCATGGGTGGGGCTGTTAGGAATCTGCAGCTAGATAGTCTCTCTACCAGATAATGCGTTACTGAAGGTAAGTAACTTGTTCATCTGATAGAGACTTCTAGCTGCAGATTCCTTACCTTTGAATTAGCTACCCAAGCCATGCCATACCATCCCAGCAGTGGGTGAGGACCAATACCTCTAACTAGGAAATCCTATAGGACCTAACGGGCAAAATGCCCGTCCCTGCGGACAGGACTGTCCAGGCAGTAGTGTTTGGCAAACTTGTGCAAAGATGCCCAGGTTACTGCCGACAGATGTCCAGGACTGGGACACCCCGAGCCAAGGCCATAGTCGCAGCTTTTCCCCTGGTGGAAGGGGCCCTTATTCTCTTAGGGGGCTGCCTCTTAGCCAGGGCATAGCAGATTTTAATGCAGAGAACGACCTAGAGAGATGGTCCTATTCTGCACTGTCCTTAGCTCCCACGTACCACAAAGAGTTGGTCGTCTACCCGGAACTCTTGTGTGATCAAGGTAGAACGACAACGTTCTTTTTGGGTCCAGACGGTGGAGACGCTCCTCTTCCTTAGAGGGATGCGGAGGAGCAAAGAAGGTGGGCAGCGTGATAGACTGACCCAGATGGAATGAGGTCACAACCTTTGGAAAGAATGAAGCATGGGTGCGAACCACCACTTTTCCGGAAAAGACATCATGAAGGGAGGCTTGCAGATAACACATGCAACTCACTCACCCTCCGGGCAGATGTAATAACCACTAAAAAGTATGTCTTGATGGTAAGCAGCCGGAGGGGACAGTTGTGTAATGCCTAGAAGGGAGCACACATCAGATAAGTGAGGGCCAAATTAAGGTCCCACTGCAGCACAACAAAGGGCGTGGGTGGAAACAAGTGAGCCAGCCCTTTCAGAAACCTATGAACAATTGTTGACTTAAAGAGAGAGGGCTGATCTGGCAGCCGCAAAAAAGCAGGCAGGAGATAACCCTTGAGAGTTCCCAAAGCAGAGCCCTGTTGGGCAAGGGTTAGACCGAATAAAAGAACAGTGGAGATGTAGGAAGCTGCCTCTGATTATACTATACCAAAGTGAGGTATAGTGTGCACAGAGTCCAGTGGAACCCAAAAGGAAGGCAGAGGTAAAGTAGATAGCACCTCACTCTCTATTTGTGGTAGTGTGGTCGAACAGTAAGGCTTTATCAGAGGACAGTGTTAAGCATTTGTTGTACACACTCAGTCAGCAAATGAATTCACACACTCAAAGACTGAACTTCAGACCAATTATTTTTGAATAAAAATATTTTTAGTTATTTTTTTCCTAGAACCAAGCACGCCTGGCACAGGTAAGTGATAAGTACTTTGCAGTAAATATACAGATTGTAACAGAGTTTGTATTGCAATTGTAAATGTACTTTGATTTGATTACAGTGATAATGCAATGCTTTTCAGAATACAGTACATATACTTTGTATAGGATTTTTAGTAAAATATCATGTAAGTTACTTTTCAGTTTACATTTCTCACACAGTGCGGTATACCTGGATACTGCACTGGGACATTTCCTGTAAACAGGTAAGCAAAAGCGTTTTGGTTATTTAGTTACAGTTTTAAAGGATTTCTTAGATTTTCCAACTCCACACTTGGAAACTTTTAATTGAAAAACAGTCAATGTTATCCTATGGAGGAAAATAGGGTTATCGGTTTACAGGTAAGTACTTTGTTGTGGGAGTTGGTGTTCTGGGGTTAGACTCAGGGGTCCTCCAGGGTCAAGGATGCACTCTTGTTACACCCTCAGCGGCACTGGGGCGGCCGGGTGCAGAGTGCTGTTTTGGCATCGGAAGCCCTGTAGCTTTTCAATGGGGAGTCTCCGGTTTGCAAAAGCACTGCAGGCTCGGGGACGAAGGTCTTCTGAGTGCGACCACCACTTGGAGGTAAGTTGGGCTCTTGGGGGTTGGTTAGGCACCGTCGGTTGGACCACCCAAGGCCATGGGGCGTTGGGTGCAGGTGATCTTCTTACCAGCTACTGGTCGCGGTTGGGGGAGACCTTCCGGTTTGAGCCTGCAGGCATCGGCTGGAGGCTTGAGGCTGGTCAGGGGTCACCGGATCTCGGGTCAGGATTGCCGGGGAGAGCTCCTCTTGGTGTTGGGCCACTCGAACCCGGGCCGTGGGTGTTAGGTGCAGAGAGGTGCAATCTCGCAGATCCTTGCAGAGCTGGAGTCTGTTTGAACAAATCTGGTTTTCACGGGAGACAGTCTTTGGAATTGAAGGCAGGCAGATCCTCCGGGTTTCTCGAAGTTGCTGGCTGCAGGACACACCGGGATTTCGCTGGAGCAGGTTCGAGGTGGGGACAGGCCGGTAAGGCTGGGGCCAAGTCAGTGGGCGTCCTCCTCTTGTTAGCTTCGGCACAGCTGTTCGGTCCTTCTTCCTTGCTTCTTCTGGTTTCTTGTCTGAGGAAGCAAGCTTCAGGGGTGCCCCTAAATACTAGATTTAAGGGCGTTACAGGTAGGTAAAAAAGCTGGGACCAATGGGTTCCTTCCCTGGGGTGGGTACACCCCTACTATGCCACCCTCCAGTGGGAGGGGGGCATAAGCCTTTCTCTGGTTGGCTGGGTCATCTGCAAGTTGGCGGGGACAGAGTTGTGCTTCACCTTGCCTCCCACACCTGAGGGGTGGAGTTGGCAGAGGTAGGCACACCTCTATTCCTCACTTATTTTTCCGCCGGTTCTCCCGCCCAAAGTGGGGGGTCAGAACCAGTGGGGACCAGTTGCTGAAAGCAGCAAGTGGCCGGGGGAAGCACACAAAGGTGGCAAGCCTTTGAAGCTTCCCCTTCGTGGAGCCTGCCCATCCTGGGGGAGGAGGCTTGGCACCTCGTCCCAGGATGTGCATTGTTTCACGCCCCCGAGAGCAGCAGGCTCTCGACCCAGGGGTCCAGAAACATGTCTGGTGGTGGCAGCTGAAAGCAGCCACTCAGCCTGGACACTAGTGGTAGGTCGTTTTTCAGGGGGCATCTGTAAGATGCCCTCTGTGCATTTTTCATTAAATCCCACACTGGCATCAGTGTGGGTTTAATGTGCTGAGAAGTTTGATACCAAACTTCTCAGTTTTCAGTGTAGCCATTATGGTGCTGTGGAGTTCGTAATGACAAACTCCCAGCACCATATACTCTTAATAGCAGCACTGCACTTACAATGTCTAAGAATGGACTTAGACACTGTAGGGGTACAGGGCTCATGCACCTGTACCCTCACCACTGGTATAGTGCACCCAGCTAGAGGGGTGACTGATCTATGCCAGGGCAGTGGGTTGTAGGCATGTCACACAGGGATGTGTTGTAGGAAAGTGGGTTTCTGTTGCAGTAACCCCCCCACTTTTTGCCTGATAACTGATGCACTTTTCCTTGGTGTGCCCTGGATCCCTGCCAATCAGGTACCCAGGGCCTGTGTTCCTTCCCTAAAAACTGTACTCAGCCTAAACCCAATTGGCATCTCTGGCCACAGGTAAGCCCCTGGTAAATGGTACCCTAGGTACCCAGGGCACTGTGACCAGAGAAGACCCTAAGGGCTGCAGCACTTATTGTGCCACCCTTAGAGGCCCTGTACCCTGACACACACACACTGCCCTTGCAGGCTGAGTGTCTTGGTGCAGAACAAAACAGAGAGTCGACATGGCACACATCCCTGTGTGCCATGCCCCTAAACACACTGCCCTGGCATACCTCAGTCACCCCTCTAGCTGGGTGCCCTATGCCAGTGGTGAGGGCACAGGTGCATGAGCCCTGTGCCCCTACAGTACCCAGGCCCATTCCTGGGCACTGTAAGTGCAGGGCTGCCATTCCAAGTATATGGTGCTGGGAGGTCGTCAGCACGTACTCCACAGCACCATGATGGCTGCACTGAAGACTGAGAAGTTTGGTATCAAACTCCTCAGCACAGTAAACCCACACTGATGCCAGTGTGGGATTTACTGTAAAATGCACGTCAGAGGGCAACTTAGAGTTACCCCCTGAACCTAACCTACAATCCACGTCTTGTCTGAGGGGCTGCCTAGGCTGCCACACAGCAGACATGTTGCTGGACCCCTGGGTAGAGAGCCATCCGCTCTCCCGGGCCTGCAACAATGCACGTCCTGGGTGAGGTGCTAGGCCCCTCCCCCAGGATGGGCAGAGGGAAGCTTCAAAGGCATTCCGCCTTTGTGAGCTTCCCCAGACCACTTGCTGTACTCAGCAACTGGTCCCCACCGGTTCCTCCCCATCCTGGTGGGAAGACTGGAGGGAAACACCAAGGGAGGAAAGGGGTGTGCCACCCTCTGCCAACCCCACCCCTCAGGTGGGGGAGGCGAGGTGAAGCACATCTCCGGGCTCTCGCCATCTTGAAGATGGGGAGCCCTGCCCAATCAGGACTAGGCTCCTGCCCCCTCCCACAGGAGAGTGGCAGGATAGGAGGTGTACCCACCCCAGGGCAGGGACCCATTGGTCCCTGCCCTTTACCTACCTGTAACGCCCCTAAATCTAGTATTTAGGGGCACCCTGAACCTTCCTTCCTTAGATTCCCGCAACCTAAGAAGAAAAAGGACGAAAGAAGACGCCCAGCAGAGGAGACTGCAGAGAACAACTGACTGGCCCCAGCCCTACCGGCCCGTCTGCAGTTTCCAGAGATCCTGCGCCAAAAATAGTCTTGTCCTGCAGCCAGCGACCTCCAGAACCCCAGGGAGGACTGACTGCCTTCAACAAAGACCGGATCTCCTGTGAACAGCAGCTCTGTTCAAAAGAAACACCAAACAAAGACTCCGAGCCTGCTGAGGAGAAAGAAACCCGACGCCTGGAACCACCACTGCACCCGTCGCCTACAGCCCGAGTTCAAGTGGCCCACCGGTCCCAGCGAGGTCCCCCAGCTCTCCAGAGTCCGAGTCCACCGTGGGTTGACCCCTCCAGGACTCCCCGACGTCGCCTGCAGCCTCTGCACGGAGAACCCCCAACCGCGAGTGGCCCGGTAAGGTGAAATCCGACCTCAAAAGACACCCCTGCATCCAGACGCCCTGCGCCCTGGAGAAAGGAACCCGAGGTGCACCTACGTCCCCGAGCCCTCCAACTTACCTGCCCAGCTGTTGGTTCCTCCTGGAAGTCTTCCTGGACCGAGCCTGCAGCTGAAAACCAAAACCGAAAATTTCCATTGAAATCAACAGGGCACCCGACCTCAAAACAGCACTCTGCACCCGGCCGCCCTAGTGCCGCTGAGGGTGCCTCTTTGGTGCTAACTTGGTCCCCAACGTGCCCTGATCTTAACCCTAGGAGCTTTGCTCCCACAACCCCGTGGCCTGCTTGCCAGCCGCCACCAACCGGAGTCCCCCTATCCTCCATAGGATAACATTGGGCCTCAACACTCTGCACCCGGCCGCCCTAGTGCCGCTGAGGGTGCAACAACAGTGCATCACTGACCCTGGGAGACCCCTGAGTCTAACCCCAGAACCCTAACTCAAAAGACCGATTACTTACCTCGAGACCGATAACTCATTTTTCCTCATAGGATAACATGGACACTTTTTCTTCCAAAAAGTTTCTAAGTGTCGACTTTCGAAAACAAGAATATTCTTTAAAAATCGTACAGACTACCAAAACGTAATTACTTACCTGTTTTAAGTAAATGTCCCAGGGCTGAACCTAGGAGTCCAGCACTGGATTACAAAAGTAACGTTAAAAGTAACTTACCGGCGTATTGAATTTTCTTACATAGGGATCCATTGACTGGTTTTCTGTGAAATTTCTTCTAAGTGTCCACTTTTGAAATACCAAAATATTGCTTAAAAATCACAACAGTAACGAATTCCGAATTACTCACCTACTATCAGGAGAGACCTCAGTACTGCATCTTTTAGTCCAGTACCGACCATGAAAAGTAATTTTTACCGTACTTACCAGTAACTGGAAATTCCTCTCATAGGATATCATTGCCTGCTTTTTGTTGAAAAAGTTTCTAAGTGTCGATTTCTGAATCATACAAATATTCTTTAAAAATCGTACAAACTACAAAAACGTAATTACTTACCTGTTTTAAGTAAATGTCCCAGTGCTGAACCTAGGAGTCCAGCACTGGATTACAAAAATAACGTAAACATACTTTGCTTGCAAACTGTATTTCCTTCCCTAGGATAACATTGGTAATTTTACCCAGAAAAGTTTCTAAGTGTCAACTTTTGAAATACAGTAATATTCCTCAAAAATCACTACCATAACCAAAACGCTTTTTCTCACCTGTTTACAGGAAGTGTCCCGGGACTGAATCCAAGATCCAGTCCCGTGGTTAGAAAAGTAATCCAAAAAGTAATCTATTGCATTTAACCAGAAATTTCCATTGAGCTCAATGTATAATTGTGTTTAAAATTGTGTTGCATATTGCAACAACTGTAACTATTGCATTCAAAAGTCTATTGCCAATTGAACAGTAGTTAACTAAAGCATCTCATTCTGAGAAAGTATATTTTGACACCCATTGTTGGTTCTAAAATAAAACAACTATATTTTTATATACAAACCATTGGCCTAGAGTTCAGTTCTTGAGTGTGTGGCTTCATTTGCTGACTGAGTGTGTACAACAAATGCTTTACACTGTCCTCTGATACTGCCTTACTGCTCGACCAAGCTACCACTTTAGAGAGTAAGGTTATATCTAACTTTAACCTCTGCCAAACCTCTGGGGACTGTGGACTCTGTGCACACTGAACCTTACTTTGGTGCAGTATATACAGAGCCACTTTCTTACATGTGTGCCATGTCAACTCTTCACTTTGTTCTGCAAAATGACACGCAGCCTGCAAAGGCAGTGTGTGTGTGTGTGTGTGTGTAAAGGCACAGGGCCTCTAAGGGTGGCACAATAAGTGCTGCAGCCCTTAGAGGTCGTCCCTGGTCACAATGCATTTACCAGGGGCTGACTGGTGGCCAGAGATGCCAATTGGATTTGGGTTAGTTTTGGGGAAAGAGCACAGGCCCTGAGAACCTGGTTGGCAGGGACCCAGGGCACATCAAGTCAAAAGTGCATCAGTAGTCTGGCAAAAAGTGGGGGGGTTACTGCAACAGAAACCCAGCTTCTCACAGGAGAGAGAAGCAGAAACAGGGTCAATAGACCCTTCTGTACAGTATAATACAAATTTCTGCCAATGGCAGGCGTATACCGTCTTAGTGGAGGCCGCCTGGCCACCAAAATAATGTTACATACTTCGGGAGGAAGGTCAAAAGCCATCAACTGCCGCCGCTCAATCTCCACGCATGGAGGCACAGGTTAGGGTGGAGAAACCCCCCCTTGCTGTTGCGACAGATGATCCTCCCGAAAGGGCAGCCTGATCGGAGGATCGATGCTCATCTTCAGAAGCTCTGGATACCAGACTCTCCTCGCCCAGTCGGAGCCACAAGGATGACTTGGGCCTGATCTTCTTCAAAACCCTGGGCAGGAGTGGTATGGGCAGAAAGGCGTACAGCAGGCCTGAGTTCCACTCGCAACGAAAGGTGTCACCGAGCGATAGCTGCCTTGGAAACTCTAGCGAGCAGTATTGCTGACACTGTGCGTTCTCTTCGGAAGTGAACTAATCTAACCAAGGTTCTCCCCACTGCTGAAAGAGACCTTGGGCAACCTCCGACTGGAGACGGCATTCGTGATCCGCTAGGCATCAACGGCAGAGTTCGTCTGCCCTGGCGTTCAGAGAACCTGCCAGGTGTTGAACTACCAGGGTTATGCCCTGCTGTTCCAGCCATGTCCAGAGACGCAGGGCCTATCGACAAAGGGTCCACGACCCACCCCGCCCTGCTTGTTGCAGTACCACATGGCTGTGGTCTTGTACGTGAACACCTACACTAACTATTTAGGGGCAAAAGGTAGAAAAAACTGAACTTGAGTGCAAGAAAGCTTTGATACATAACTGTGTGCCAAAGATCAACACATTTTGATCATCTGCCCAAGACTGCACTGCCTATTAGAGACTTTGGAAGATGAGAATGTGGAAGCCATGAAAAGGTTTAAATTGCATTTTGCAGCAAAACCAAGCTTTTTTGTAAAAAGACAAAATTTTCACTAGAAAATGATACCAAGAAACAGTGGATGAGTTTGTAGTTGCTATTCGTATTCTAGCGGTGTGATGTGAATCCGAGTCGCATATAGATCAATATGTACAAAATTAAATTGCTGTGAACTGGAAATCAAAAAGGTGCAGGTGAGATTACTGGGCTGTAGAATCCATAGCGTGGAAGAAACAATTGGCATAGCTAAAGAGACTGAACGTTCTTTACAGTCTGCTAGGGCTTTGTCTTTGGAAAGTAATATCTTCAAAGCATTACTAGTTAATGTAATTAACAAGGAAAAGAGAGGATAGAAGAAGAAGAGATAAAGGGAGTAGAGCACAGTAGTATACGTGAGGGTTTAAATCTCATTTAGGTAATAGTCCACTTTGTCCTGCTGTAGTCAACAAGTGTAATAAATTAAGGAAACTGAATTTTTATACGGTTTGCAAAGTGAAATAGAATACTGAAAGTGTGATTATTATTAATAAGGAGTCTGTCAACAGGTTTTGAATCTGCTCGTCAGTGGGTTTGGATGAGGAGAAAGTCGTTACGAGTGTCAGTGTGAAAAGGCATTTTGTGAAGTTACTTTTTTTTTTTTTTTTTATTTCAAATGGTCTTTATTCATTTATATGAAAGGAAGGAGAAGATCATCAAATAGAAACTGGTGACTTGGCGAGATTAGAACAATAAGTACATATCAATGAACATATGAATGTACCACATATCAATGAACAAGAAAGGAGCCACATTTCAATTGCAGGCAATACATATGTGTCTCAACAATGGGCTAGAAAGAACTAACCTCCTATACTCCGAGAATAGGAAAAGGAGAAAAAGGATAAGATAGAAAAAAAAAGAAAGAGATAGAAACCCAGAAGAGAGGGGAGAAAGAGACAGTCCAGAGCCCCATACCTAACATAATGTAAAGAGTTACATGGCATATGAGTGTCCAACGATGACGTACAACACCTGTGCTAGAGAATGACGTTCAACCTAATGAAGTTCACGGTGGTTTATAAGAGTCAAAATACTTGTCCAAAGTAAACCACATTTTCCTCGTTGAAGGTTTCCAAGGTGAATTTTGAAGAGTGAGATTATCTGCCCCCTGAGGTGAATGACCCAGTTCATCCAACCTGCATAGGAAGCCTTGCTGGTATCTTTCCAGTTGGTGAGTATCATTTTTACCGCAGAGATCAACAGAAGATCGAGGAGAGCTCTGTCATCCTCCGACGGCAGATCCACCTGTAGAAAAGCAGCTATCAAGGTTGGCAAATCTCTACCCAGTGTACATTTAAACAGTTTATACAAAAATAAGTATACCTTGTCCCAGAAAGGTTTCACTGCTGGGCAATGCAAAATAAGATGGGCTAAGTCGCCTTTGTCTTGTTTACAGTTCCAGCACAAATCATCCTCCCGAATCCCCATGGAGAACAACCTAGACGGTGTCCAGAACGCTTTGTGCATTAACCAATATTTAGTTTGGGAAAGAACCGGGGAAATCTTGTTGCGAGAAACTGAGTTCCATAGTGAGGGCCACGAATGTTCAGTTAACGGGGCAGGAGAAAGCAGATTCCAATAATCAACTACCTTAACATTAAGCTTTGAAGATTTGGGACGTAAGAGTTTATAAATCTGGGAAACCTGATGGCCAAGTTTATTAATTTTTGTTACAAATAAAGGCAATGACGGTGAGATGGGAGACAGTTTGGATCTCGCAATGGCAGTCCTTACTTTCAGAAAATTGTAAAATTCAACATCAGCTAGCTTATATCTATTTTGAAGTTCAGAGAACGTAAATGGGTACGAGGCGTTTTCCAACTGATGGGGAAAGAACACCCCCTTGGAGCACCAGGATTCAAAGTAGAGAGTTTTACCATTGTAAAGTAGTTTGTTATTAAACCATAGCGATTCCATGTTGGAGCCCCTAATACTGACCTCCATGGTCTTATCGATTTTCAAGAGAGCTATTTTAGTGTTCTTAAAAATAGACTTAGAGTGGATGGGGCAGAGACGATTGGCTGTAAGAGTCGAAAGATGATTTATATTGTTGAGGAGAGCCCTTTCTACTTCCAGCCAGACAGGTGAGTAATCGCTAGTGGGGGAAACCCAAAGAGAGCCTTGTTTCGCCAAAAAGGCATACTGGTAAAGTCGGAAATCCGCTAAATTCACACCCCCTAAAGCTTTGTCAAGCCTCAGTTTTTTAATGCTGATTCGAGCTTTTTTCCCTCGCCAGAGAAAGGATGTTAAAAGAGTGTCTAGTTTATGATGAAAGGTGTCTGTCAGTATTAGCGGGAGCATACTTATAAGGTAATTGACTAGAGGGGTGACCATCATCTTCACCGTCTCGATTCTCCCCCACCACGTAATAAATTTCGGGGACCAAGATTCCAAAAGCTTCTTAATTTTATCCAGTAACACCTTCTCATTTTGGTGCAAAGTGTCTATAATATTATTGCCAAATACAATCCCCAAATATTTGATGTAACCAGGTTGCCACTTTAACCCAGAGTCTCCCAACACATCGCCAGTGCAAAACACATTTAGTGGCTTAACTTCGGATTTATCTCTATTGAGTTTATACCCGAGTGAATAGAGTATAATGCTATAGTATCCATCAGGGCTAAAATTGAAGAATCTGGGCGTTCCGTTACTATTAAAATGTCATCCGCGTATGCGGCTAATTTGACTTGAACGCCATTAATATCGAGTCCCTTAATATCCGGATTGAGTTTAATTGCCTGAATAAGGGGTTCCAATGCCAACAGGAAAAGAGATGGAGACAAAGGACAGCCCTGTCTGGTACCCTGGTAAAGAGAGAAGGCCTCAGAAAGTGAGCCATTTACGGCAACGCGGGCAGTCGGTTTTAAATAGAGAGACATAACCATCTTGGCAAAGTCCTTACCCAAATTAAAGAAATGTAGGCAGCGATCTAAAAAAGCCCAAGAAACCCTGTCGAAAGCCTTCTCGGCATCCAATGTGATGGCGACCGAAGGATCGTTTTTAGTTGCAGCATTTTCTAAAACATGGCAGAATAAACGCGTATTGTCATTAGACAGACGATTGCGTAAGAACCCTACCTGAGAGCTGCTTATTAATTTATGAAGGACCGAATTAAGTCTAACCGCAAGAATTTTAGCGTAGATTTTGCAATCCACATTAATGAGTGAAATAGGTCTATAGTTTTTCGGCTGAGTAGGGTCTTTTCCTTCCTTTTGAATAACAACTATATTAGCTTCCGACATAGAGTCAGGCGTGCCTCCTTCGGTAGCGATATGATTAAAAACCTGTTTCATAGTAGGACCTAATTGAACTAAGAAAGACTTGTAAAAGGATGCAGTGAAACCATCAGGCCCAGGAGCCTTATTATCCTTCAGAGACTTGACCGCCTTCTCTATTTCCGAGCTATTGATTTCCATTCCTAACATGGCTGCGTCGACTTCTGAAAGTCGTGGTAAGTTGAGGCTGCGGAGAAATCTGGTGCACCCCTCCTTGTCAAAGGCCTGGTCGTTCTTATATAAGTCCTGATAAAAGGTTTTAAATGTGTTAAGGATGTCTTTATGTTTCGTGTGAGTTTGGTTGTTGGAGTCTTTGATCGAAGATATAACGTGCTGGTTTTGTTTATGTTTGAGATATGAAGCGAGAAGTTTGCCTGCCCTATTGGCCTCACATAGATTCAATGCTTTAAATTTATTAACCCACACTCCCGCACGCTCACTTAATATTTTATTATATTCATACTTTTTTTGCGTCAGTGACAGCAATATATTAGAATCATGCAAGGAGGCGACATGGGCTGCTTCCAGGCGCCTAATTTCTTGTTCAAGGTGAAGTAGCCCCAGGTTCATGCATTTATTTATTTTTGTTTTGATTGCAATAATTAGACCCCTTATGGTTGCCTTTAAGGCATCCCAATGGTTATTTATATTGGTATCAGTTACCTTGTTGAAACTAAGATAATCCATAATAGCCTCCGCAATCTTCCCTCTATCCTCAGGATCTGACAATACATCAGTGTTAAACCGCCATCTTTTGGGGATTTGTTCTTTATGACATCCTGTTAATTTAAGGGCAATACATGAGTGGTCGGAAACCAACCTAGGGGCTATGTCTGTAGACTCAATTAAGCGGGTATAAGACCCAGGAATAAGAATATAGTCAATCCTAGTATAGGAATTATGAGGGGCCGAATAAAAGGTAAAGTCCTTTGTGTCTGGATGCTGGAGCCTCCAGGGATCTTTAAGATTAAATTTAGAGCAAATAGTTTTGAGTATGGCGTGCGAGCTCGTAGGTTGATAATGACAGTTAGAATGCCTATCAATAATCGGGTCCAACGGTAGGTTAAAGTCACCTGCCATTACCAGGAGATCATCCTGGGGAATGCTGTCCAACTGGTCCGAAACACCAGACCAAAAAGAAGGGTCATCCGAGTTAGGGCCATATATATTAACCACATGTATTAGATCCTCGCCTTTCCTCAAGTGTGTAATCAAAAGTCTACCATCATCATCATGTGTATAGGATTCTAGCGATATGTTAGCAGACCTTGAGATCAGGGTAATAACGCCACGTTTCTTTTTATCTGCCGGAGAACATGCCAATTGCGAAACCCAGTTACATTTAATAAGCTTATTGTCGTCTTCAGAGAGTTTCGTCTCCTGTAGCAAAATAATATCACTTTTTGTCCTGGCCAAGTAATCAAATATTTTGCGTCTTTTCACAGGATGGTTTAGTCCCTTAACATTTAGAGACACTAGCTTCAAGTCACTTGATAATACTCCATGTCTATTAGTAGCCATCAGAGATAAGTTTATGTAGCAAACTCAGAGAAAACAGCCATCGGCCTAAAAATGTGCGCAGTTGGTAAAAGGACCACGTAACAGACCTCAAAAGACAATCATCAATGTTGTATGTCATCAGTAGCATATTGGCATAAAAAGCCATGAACTCACGCCCTAAAAGCTGTGGTAGAGATTCCGGACAACAGACTCTTAGAGAGAAGAAAAAAAGTAAGAATAGAAAAAAGATAAAGAGTAGAAAAAAGATAAAGAGAAGGAGAGTAGCCAAGGAATCACAGATGAAATAGTTCAGAACATTTTGTAAACCTTGGTCGCTCTCAACCCAAACCCCCACACCCCCTCCCTCCCCACCCCAACCTGAATATGTAGCATGTGGGAGGTGCGACGACAGGAGTGACCACCCGGTCTCCACCAGGTCTCCAGAGGGAACAACATAAATCAGCTCATAATCAGACCTCCCCAATATTGAAAGGAGAATGAACCAACCACCGGCTTAATAGACAAACCTAAACAGGGCCATTTCCAAATTTCAATCTCGTTCGAAACAGCCTAGAGATAAGGAGACTCATTCTGAGTAGTGCAATGCAAAATAGCTAGTGAGAAAATACTATGTTAAAAGTACAATAGAACCAAGACTATCGTTAGGCCGGACCAGGAGAGGACTTACTCTTAGTGACAGGAAGCTGTGATGAGTCCATGTCCTGAGTAGGCGGACCTTCTAGATAGATCGCAAGCTCCCTGGGGTCATTGAAGAAGAGATGTCTTCCACCATCCATGATCTTGAATTTGGTAGGGCCCACAAAGGAGAACTGGATATTTTTGCTCCTCAGTTTGTCTCGTATGGCCAGAAATCCCCTCCGAGTATCTACGGTTGGCTTTGAGAAGTCTTGGGTAAGAATAATCTTGTGACCATTCCAAATGAGTTGGTGGTTCTTCCGGGCATAACTAAGAATAGATTCTACATGCTGGAACCTCAGAGGTTTACATATAATTGGACGAACGAGCGATCTTGATGAGGATTTAAATGACGGAATTCTGTGTGCTCGGTCTAATTCAAAATGCTTGCCAAATGTGATGCCAGTAAACTTAGGAATCCAGTCCTCTAGAAAAGCTAGACAGGAGCCCAAGGCGTCCTCCGAGCCTTCTGGAACGCCAAGAATGCGGATATTACCTCTGCGGTTGCGATCTTCAAGTTCAGCCGTCTGTCTCAGAAGCATAGATGTCGTATTCTTCAGGGATTTTACTTCATTACAGGATTTAGTTACAATGTCTTCCACGTCACTGATCCTCTGTTCAGCCATTGAGAGTCTATTATTGACCGCGTTCATATCCGCTCTAATGGCCGTTATCTCCAGCTGTATAGTATCCGTAGTTTGTTTGGTTGACTTGGCTAAATCATGGACATCGGCCAGTTTTTTGAGGATCAGATCTAGCGTACTGTTTATGTCTGATTTCGGCTTGATGGGTGAATCTGATTGAGAGGGTTCACCTTTGTTTCGTTTGTGCAACAGCTTGGAGTCCCGGTCAGCCATTCTATGAGCTTTGTGGGTCTCTACACTGGGTTGTAGCGCACCCTTCACGTTCTGCACAGTGACTCAACAGCAGTGGGAAAGGGAGAACACAAGCGTTGAGGCAACTCTGTTGAGTCGTGAGTTATAAGTTGTGAGGTTGAAGGGGCCACTATACCAGCTAGGGTATCCGTGAAAACTGGTAGTCGGTGTACTTACTTCGGCTCCTAGGCACGTTGGACCAAGCTGACAGGTGATCCCTGAACGAGAGAGTATTGTATATGATGGTTATTCCTAAACTCAGATAACCAATTTAGTGGCAGTACAGATGTGGAGATGTGGAGATGTCTCAGTATACAACAGAATCACATCAGTATACCTCAGAATCGCAAGCGGCATACCCAGTAGTGTAGGACTTCAAGCCTTGGGCGCCAACCAGCAACCGGAGATCTAATCGACTTGAGATGTTAGGCGCACAGCAGGCAGAGCACAACGTCTGGGAGGGGAAGCACTGTAAAAGCTACCTCCAATACACCATAACAAGATGTACCTCCTTTTGGCTAACTCATTTTGTATTCTGTAACAAAAAGCAACCCTGCATTAGTTTCAGAAGTGTGATATTCAGCTCCAAGAGATGTGCTAACAAGCAAACTTGGGTGAGCTTATTCTTCAAACTCCCTCACTGCCAAGAACAATGCCAGAAGTAGTATATAGAAGAAAGTTAGAAGTCTCTTTCTAAGCTATGAAAACCCAAAGATGTACCTCCGCCATCTTGAAGTCAGGCACGGAGGCGCGCTAATCCCAAGGTGGCAATCATAGTAGGTGACAAACTGGGAAACCGCAAGATCAGCTACAGACTGTGGTAAGGCTAGGTTAAAAAGGAGCACCACGCTGAATTCCGGGTCAGATCCCCTGGATTATCCTACCATGCAGGCGCCATTTTGTTGAAATCACCGCTACGCATCTCCGGGGCACCAATGCTGCAAGTCCGCTACCGCCAGCAGAAAAGGAGCAGCGGGCGTCTCCTACACCAATTGCCGGCCTCTGACAACACATCCCCGCTCCACAGGCGCACCACACCCGGGGAAATCGCTTCAGGCATGCATCGGCACAAGACTCGCCAGGCAGGCGCAGGCAGGCGCAGCTCGGTAGCAATCAGGTCAGTAAGCATGCGGGTTGCGAGGGTGACTTTGTCACGCGTTGGGGTCGGTGTCTGGGTTACCGCCAGCAGAGGTTGTTATGTTGATCGCGAGGGGCACCATACCTCCTGTCCTGATGGAGTCCATGCAGGTCCGCTGTCTAGGTTGCCGCCATTTTGGTTGTCACTTCGCGTCTGTCTGTTGACAGCCAGGAGGAAAAGGACTAAAGTCGCTTCCACTGCGGCCACTCAGAGC
Source organism: Calotriton arnoldi (assembly GCA_963921515.1). NCBI lineage: Eukaryota > Metazoa > Chordata > Amphibia > Caudata > Salamandridae > Calotriton > Calotriton arnoldi. Next base: position 1,468,021 of record CAWUFW010000434.1, read on the forward strand.
ACAGCGGAGAGATCCTCGTCATCAGGGCAGCTTCCGACACCATTGCCGAAGGTTTTTGGCGAGATTGGCTTATGGGAAGGTCATATGTCAGCTCTGGATCAGTGGAGAGTCGGAGTCAGGCAGCCATCCACACTGGCGTCCAAGTTACAATTGGTAATGTTGAATTAAATTTTACAGCTTTTTAAGGGGCACCTATCACCATGCGTTTTGATGTGACATGCATAATTTTTGGGTGACCAAAATTTGAGTGTCAGATTTCAACCCTGCTGCATAAGGGGAGAATTAAATTAATACTTTTGTTATTTTGAGTACTGCTTAGTGTTCAAAGGTAGGAAGATTTACACAAGAACTATGTAGCATAAAAAGAAACAGAAATCCAGAAAGCTGAAATGACCAAAGTGGATTGAGTACTGCGTTGAAGCTAGGCACTGCTAAAACAGCTATGGGGGTATAGTGTTGCGGGGGGTATAGTGTTGCAGTGAGTACGTGGATGACTTACTAGGTAAGTTTTAAAAAGTTAGTGTATGTGGTTTCAAACATAAGATCATTTTAAGGTTTGGAGGAATTTCTATAGGCCATAAAGTATACATAAATAAGTATACTGCTGAACGTGAGAAAAGAGTTAATGCCATGATTGGATGAAATGTGTCAGAATGGCATTTGAAGAGACAGTTGGTTTAACTGAATTGATTTCTGCGGTAGTCATTGATTAAACAAATCTGACTGCTACCCCCTACCACAAATACAGGTCTTTAAGATTTATCTCAAGGCAACATATCATATAATCAGGTCTCCTTGGATCCTGAATTCCAATCTTGTAATCAATTTCGGGGTTTATAGAAATCTTAGGTTACCATCCGGTTTGGCCTCTATGGCTAACTTATGTACAGTTTGTTTCAATGTCATTTCAAGAGGATACTCTGAGATCTACTACTAAGAGGGAAGAACGTAATTGCAAATTATGACAGTAAGAACAAGCAAGCATTTATTTTAAGTCACCTGCCTGGATTAGAGTTTCATTATGTGATCATTGGCACTCAGATACAGGTGCCAAAGTGTCGCAGTCAGAGAACACCATTTGTCTCTTGTATTAAACCAGTGAGAAGTAATATGTGCACTTCTTTCCTTTGGTATGAAGTACCATTCCAAGCATGAGGGTTGTAGGAAGCTGGTGTTTTAGGTAGTGTACCAAAATGAGGTACACTATGTAGAAAGTCAAGGCGACCCTTACTGGTTTACAGGGCTTAAATCAATAATCCCAAATGCTCTCTTTGTGGTAGTGTGGATGAGCAGTTGAGGCTAATCAGAGGGGAGTGTTAAGCATTTGTTGTACACACACAGTTAATAAATTAGACACACTCTAAAAGAACCTCAAGACCAATTTAGATTTTTTTACATTTTTTATATAGTTTTAGATGCCAATGATTATTGAAATCAGGTCCTTTAGACGTTATCAAATTTTAGCAGTAAAAACTGTCAAAAATTACAGCTGTCAGATTGAGGCATGAGCCTCAAACGCAGTTATGTTATCCTATGGGAGAAAAATACATTGCATATGTACACTTGGAGACGACTTACATGACTATTCTTCTGGACTTAAGGTAAGTAGGAGCCAAGGTCCAAGAAAGCACCAAGAGTTCAAGTTAACCTACCCTAGGGTGTCCGGTGCAGAGGTGCTTTACGCGGCGGTAGCCTCCAATGCTACCCGGTAAAGTCAAAGGGGGAAAGTAACTGTAATAAAAAGTCTGCAAGGGGGGCTAGTCTGGCAGAACCCAAGGGGGGGCTCGGCTCTTGAGGGCGTCAGGACCACAGACACACCGCCGGTCTATGTGAGCCCAGGCTGAGGAGCTCGGTTGCAGAGGTGTTCTGTCCAGCAGGTCAGCGAGTTAGAGACTCTCACTGTTCTAGGTGTACCTGTAGAAGAGGGAAAAGAAACACAGCAGGGCTCTCTCTGTGTGGAGCTGGCCTCTCTCGGAGTCCCTCAATGTGCAGGTAAGTTTTGGCGGCGGCGGTGTTCCAAATAAACACAAACAAGCCTTGGTGCTTGCAACCGGCTCTAGTACCTTGGGTACTGGTGCAGGGCGGCTCTTGCATCTCCAAACTTGGCAAGGAGATGGATCTGACCTCCTGGAGCACAAAGACCTTTGCTGGGATGTTGCTCCCTTGCTGGGCCTTGGGGTTGACAGAACACTGTACCAGGCAACTGCAGTAGGTTCCTGCTGGTGCAGGAAAGTGTCTCCTCCACTCCAAGGGAGATGCTGCAGGGTCAAGGAAGTGCTGAGCAGACCTCCAAGGGTTTGGGAAGGCTGTTCCACTTTTGGACGAGTTGGTGTCAGTGACTGTCAGGAGAGCAGCAGTTAGGCAGGGTTTTGTGCCAAGGTAGATGCTGGTCCACAGTTCTCACGTTTTCGGCTCTCAAAGTGTTCAATCAACCCTAATTCCAGGATCTTGCTGACTTCATCCCTGATGCTTTCTTGGTCTTGGTCCGACTGCCTGTAGATTTTGTTTTCAACAGGTAGGCTGTCCCCAGTGTCCACATCATGTGTGCACAGGGTTATCTGACCAGGGATCAAAGAAAAGAGCCCAGCATACTGCCTTAGGACTTGCCTGCAGTCAATGTGTTGTTGGGCAGTGAGGGTGTCTGAGATGACAACTCCCTTAACAGACCCATCTTGAGGGCTGTTGGAGAGGAGGTCAAGGAGAGGTTCACTCTCTTCTTCCTGATCCTCATCAGTGACCATCAGCATGGTCACATCAGCCTTGTCATGATAGAGTTTAAGGCGGTTCATGCGGATAACCCTCTTGGGGCTCCTGGAAGTGTCAAGGTCCACCAGATAGGTGACCTCCCCTTTTCTTTCCAGGATAGGGCAGGGTCCACTCCACCTGCCCTGGAAGGCCCTAGGTGCCACAGGGTCCAATATCCATTCCTTCTGCCCTAGTTGGAACTCCACCAGTGCAGTCTTTTGGTCAAACCATTGCTTCTGGAGATCCTGGCTTGCAGCAAGGTTGACTGGCTTTCTCGATGTACTCGCCCATCCTGGAACGAGGGCCAAGCACATAGTCTACTATGTCCAATTTGGGTTCTTTGAGAGGCTTCTCCCAGCCTCCCCTTACCAGACCTCTCACTGGATGGCCAAAAGGAAGCTAAAAGGGAATAAAGCTCACCTCTCAGTAACCAAAAATCAGGCATGGCAAAAGGACATCCCATCTCTTTCTCAGTTTTTCAGGGAGTCCCATGATCATACCTTTCATGGTCTTGTTGAATTGCTCAACCAGACCTTTGGTTTGTGGGTGATATGGGGTGCTAAACGTAAATGTCACCCCACACTCAACCTACATGGCTTTTAGGTAAGCAGACATCAAGTTACTACCTTTATCTGAAAGCACCTCCTTAGGAAAGACCACTCTATTAAAAATACTTATGGGGCCTTGGCAACTGCAGGGGCAATGACAGTCCTAAGTGGAAGGGCTTCAGGATACCTGGTGGCATGATCCACTACCACCAGCACAAACCTGTTTTCTGAGGCTCTTTGGGGATCAAAGCGACCAACAATGTCAATCCCTACCATCTCAAAGGGAACTCCAATTATGGTAGTGGGATTAAGGGACGCCTTAGGCTTTCTACCCGTCTTGCCACTGGCTTGGCAGGTAACACAGGATTTGCAAAACTCCTTCACTTTCTGGGACATACCTGGCCAGTATAAGTGGGAGATTAACCTACTCCATGTGTTTGTCTGGCCAAGATGCCCAGCTAGGGGGATGTCATGTGCTAGAGAGAGTAAGAACTCTCTGTACTGCTGAGGCACTATCCCTCTCCTAGTGGCACCAGGTTTGGGGTATCTGGCCTCAGTATACAGGAGTCCCTCCTCCCTACAGCTGCATCAAGATCAGCAAGCAACTCCTGGAGTTGTGCCTTAGTTGGAGAAGAACCAGATCTAATTTTATAAGCTTAACAGAGGGCCTTTAACTGCTTCACATTAAGTTGCAGATAAGGTGTCAGGTTGAGCTCCTTGACTCTCTCCTCTGTGCTAGTAATAGTTAGTGTAGTTGGGACCTTTTTAGAAAATTGACAGAAATTTCTAAATATATTTTTAAGACCTAACTAACTAGTATGCCTTTTAAACTTCTAATAAAAAAAAGGACTGGGGGACTTAACACAAGGTCTTAACAGTTCAGAGTAGAAAATTTAGGGAAAACCGATAAAACGACAAATTTGAAAAAATCTTTTGAGCTAAACTCAATTGTGAGTTTCTTAATGGAATCACCTACTGACCCGAGTGGCATCTGCAAATGTAGAGTCTTGTATCCCCCTGCTGCCACAAGTGTAGGAAGCTGGCTTTTTAAGTATTGTACCAAAATGAGGCACACTATGTAGACAGTCCAAGTGACACTTATTGGCGCACAAGGCTTAAATTAATAACCCCAAAAGCTCTCTTTGTGGTAGTGTGGGCGAGCAGTTTAGGCTTATTCGAGGGTAGCGTTAAGCATTTGTTGTACACACAGAGTCAATAAATGAGACACACTCAAAAAGAACAAAGACAAATTTAGAAAAATAAAATTTTTATATAATTTTAGACACCAATGATTATCGAAATCAGGTACTTTAGACGCTATCAAATATTACAGTAAAAACAATAGAAAACGACAGCTGTCAGATTTGAGGCATTGCCTCGAAAGCGGAACTGCTATCTTGTGGGAGAAACATACACTGCATAGGGTCACTTGCAAATGACTTACAGGACTCTTCTGCTGGACTTAAGTGAAATAGGGTCCAAGGTCCAGAAAGCATCAAGAGTTCAAGTTTACCTTACCTGGGGTGTCTGCGTGCAGAGGTGCTTTATGAGGCGGTAGCATTGAACGTTACCCGTTAAAGTAAATGTGAAAAGTACCAGTGAAAGAAAAAAAAAAGGGCTGCAAGGGGGTACTGGGGGACCAGTTCGGCAGAACCCAAGGGGGAGGGGGGGGGCTCGGCTCTTGAGGGTTTCAGGACCACTGGGTCACCGTCGGTTTATGCCAGCCCGGTCTTGGATGCCCGGGTTGTTAGGTATTTTGTCCAGCGGGTGGTTGAGTTAAAGGCTCTCCCAGATCTTGGTGTACCTACAGAAGAAGGAAAAGAAAAACAGCAGTGCCACTCTTGGTGTGGAGCTGGCTTCTCTCGGAGCCCTTTGACGTGCAGGTACGTTTTGGCGGTGGTAGTGTTCCGACTGAACACAAACAAGCCTTGGTGCTTGCAACTGGCTTAAGTATTGGTGCAGGTTGGTGTCTGGGGGTCCCGGCATCTCCAAACTTGGCAGGGAGACACATTTGACCTCTTGGAGAATAAAGATTCTTGCTGGGATGCTGCTCCCTCGGTGGGCCCAGGGGCTGTACTGGGCGGCTGAAGTCAGTGCCTGCTGGTTCAGGAAAGTGGGTCCTCCACTCCAAGGGAGATGTTGCGGGGTCGAGGAAATTCTGGGCAGACCTCCAAGGGTTTGGGGAAGCTGTTCCACTTTTGGACGAGTGGGTGTCTGTGACTGCCGGGAGGGCAGCAGTCAGGCAGGGTTTTGCGCCAAGGAAAATGCTGGTCCACATTTTTCACGTCTTCGGCTCTTCTTGGTCCTTCTTCAGGCAGACTAATCTGAGTACTTGGTGTCAGTAGGCCACCATAATACTCAATTTAGGGGCGTTAACGGGAGTGAAGGTTAGTAGCCAATGGGCTAATTACCCCTGGGTCACTACACCTCCTATATAGCCACTTAGTGTGGGGAGTGGGAATAACCTTGACCCAGAGTTCCTAATTCCACCAAAAACAAGACGGTGGAAATCTTCTTTCGTGTAGCACATCAGTTAGTCCACCTTAGAGGTACGAGTAGCCTGGAGGTGCAACACGCCTACTTGCATAGCTCATTTCCTGCCTGCCCTGGTGCCAAATGGGCCTCAGGGCAAGGGGCGGAATCTCCGAGGTCTGGGGGAAGTCAGACGTCGCATATCAAAGGCTGCAGGGGCTTTGGAGCCCCTGGCCTTGATAAGCTAAATCACTAGCTATACTGCTGGAGGACGTGTTAACACCTTCCTCCGGAGAAGGCACAGGTTCTGACCTCAGAGAGTGTGGGCTCTTACCTGCAGGGGGTCTGAAACATATCTGTGGTGGCAGGCTGAACGATACCAGCCAGCACACTAGATACTGGTAGGTTTTTCAGGGGGCACCTTTAAGGTGCCTTCTGGGTGCATGTCATAATAAATCTAGTACTGGTAACAGTACAGATTTATTTAAGATAAAGTGTTTGATAACAAACACCGTAGGTTTCAGTAAAGCCATCATGTAGCTGGAAAACTCGCAAAGACCAGTACCCAGTACATACACTTAAGATGCCTTCCCTGTTCACTTGTACTATCTAGTAATTGAAGTAGACAGCACAGTGGTATATCTGCTCATGCAAATATGCCTTCACATGTAATATAATGCACCCTACCTTAGGGCTATAAGGCCTGCTGTAGGGGTGACTTACAAATATTGTATGCAGTGACTTTGGCATGGCACACAGGGAGTGTACTAGGTCGTGTATTAATTAACACATGGTTTGCACTATGTCTCGTAGCTTGCAATGGCAGCCTGCATGTAATTTGTATGGTGGGCCCTTGGGGTGGCATAATAATAGCTGCAGTGCTTAGGGACCCTATTTACTACCCATGCCCTAGGTACCAGGGGTACTATGTAGTAGGGACCTAAAGGGGTGATATAGTGTGTACCAATTGTATCACAATTAGACCATTTTAACTTGTCTTTAGGAAAAAGCACTGGCACTGGGGCCTGGTGAGAAGGGACCCAGTGCACATCAGTCGAAAAACATCAGTACCATGGCAAAAGGTGAGGGTGGCCATGACAAAAAGGGCCACTTTGCTACATATATACTACTTAGGAAGCAAACTGAAATTGTGCATTTAAGCTATGCACATCTACTCAGCGTATATCTCTGTATGCTGCTACCAAAAACCTAACCTGAACTTCAAGCCATGTTTGAGTATGCAGCTTCAGCCTTAAAAAAAATCAGTGTAAATCTCAGCTTAAAAACTACTTTCACTAGCACCAGTTATTAAATTAATGGAAATTTAATTTGTGCATCATTAAAGAGATTAAGGCTTATGTAGGAAGGGAGAGAAGATTGGAAGCAAGCGTAGAGGTGAAGGGAGGAACCACGAGGAGAGAGAGGTAAGAGGGGCTGTGTAGGGTCGTGTAGGGGCTGTGTAGGGTCATGCAGGGTTGTGTACTTGTGTTTGTGTAGTGTAGAGTAGTGTACTTGTGTTTGTGTAGTGTAGAGTAGTGTCGGGGTCATGCAGGGTAGTGTTTGGGAGTAGGGACAGGACTGGGGTAGGGGCAGGGTCGTGCTGGGGTAGTGTTTAAGGGTTTAGGGTAGTGTTCTGGTGTTAGTGTAGTGTAGGGTAGTGTTTTAGGGTAGTGTCGGGGGGTCGTGCAGGGTAGTGTTTGGGAGTAGGGACAGGACTGGGGCTAGGGGTAGGGTCGTGCTGGGGGTAGTGTTTTAGGGTAGTGTTGTGGAGTTTGTGTAGTGTAGGGTAGTGTTTTAGGGTTTGGGTAGTGTCGGGGGGTCGTGCTGGGTAGTGTTTGGGAGTAGGGACAGGACTGGGGCTAGGGGCAGTTTCGTGCAGGGGGTAGTGGTTTAGGGTAGTGTAGTGGTGTTTTAGTAGTGTAGGGTAGTGTACTTTTTGAGGGTTTTGGAAGTGTTTTTAACTTTTGGATGTGTAGGGTAGTGTATTTGTATGTAGTGTTGGGTTTTATTATTACTAGGCAAGTTTTTAGTTCGCATACATTAACACTTTCAATGTAATGGTATGGGAACTAAAAACTTGCGTAGTAACGGTTATTGCTAAGAAAAAACTGCGTAGTAATGGCATGCGAACTAATTGCATGCGAAATAACGAGTCATATTCGTCCCCAGTGCATACCTTAACCGCTTCGCCGCGATCGGAATTCCGCCCAGGTGCTGGACATTCCGATCGCGGGTGTGGTCGTGACGAGCTCAGCTCGTCATGCGCACACGCCAACCGCGCAGCATGACGAGCTGAGCTCGTCATGAGCATCGAAGGGGTTAAGATGGCTTTCCTGCTCACTTGTAATATCTAGCAAAAGAACTAGACATCACAGGGGCATATCTGATCATGCAGATATGTCCTCACATAAAATATAATACACCCTGCTGTAGGGCTCACAGGCCTGCTGTAGGGGTGACTTACATATAGTAGATGCAGTGACTTTGGTATGACACACAGGAGTGTCATATCGTGTTTTCATTCATGGTTTGCACCATGTCACGCAGCCTGCACTGGCAGTTTGTGTGGAATTTGTATGTGGGTCCCTTAGGGTGGCATAAGTTATGCTTCGGCCCTTGGGGGCCCTCTTTAGTACCCATGCCCTAGGTAACTGGGGTACCATTTACTAGGGACTTACATGGTGCTAAAGTCCTTAGCTAATTGTAGCGCAATTAGACTTGAACTTGTTTTAGGGAAGGAGCACTGGCACTGCGGTCTGGTTAGCAGACCTCACTGCACTGTCGGAGTTGAAAATCAGCATCTAGTTGCAAAAAAGCGGACAAAAAGTGGGGGTAACTGCAACAAAAGCCCAGTTATCTACAGCTTATACAACAAGCATTGGCATAGCCAATAGGTCTCGCCTTTGGGACATTATAAGTGTTTAGCCATGCAACAGTTGATGTTGCACCAGGGATATTGTGCTGCATAATTAAATACTTATAAGGTCCCAAAGGCGAGACCTATTGGCTATGCCAATGCTTGTTTTTTTTAACTTTCAGCGCGAGGCGCGCGCTTGTTTTTCCTTGACACTTTCCCCTCCCACGTATCTCTGACTAGGCTGTAAATAAAAAGGCTGACCCATTTCAAAGCTGTGCGTCTATGGAGAGGTTTAAATCCTGGTTCTGTGTTATTGTGCAGCAAATCAATTTATTTCTGTATTGCTGACGGACCCAATGAACCAGCTATTTGTCTCTACTACTTAAATATTTCGAAAATGTGTTCAATCCTTTCACCGGGTAGTTTCTCCTTACCTAAGGCATTCCCAGTAATTTGCTCTGATCATCGAGCAAAAACAACAAAACACATTACCACACCTTTCTTTTTATAGGTCAATGTCTTGCAATAGGCAAAACTGTATCATTTCCTGGTGGCATAATAGGCGTTACTTACTCAAAGTCTGTCAGGAGCATCATGGCTCATTGCCCTCTTCACCCGTTTCCACAGCAAGCCCTGGGGCCATGTCAGTTTACTTGCAGTATTCACAAAACAAGCATTGGCATAGCCAATAGGTCTCGCCTTTGGGACCTTATAAGTGTTTAGCCATGCAACAGTTGATGTTGTTGCACCAAGGATATTGTGCTGGATAACTAAACACTTATAAGGTCCCAAAGCAGACCTATTGGCTATGCCAATGCTTGTTTTATTTGAAAGGAGAGTACCTGCCCCCTAGGCACTGCTGCAATACATTTAACGAGAGAGTTCCTGCATGTCTCCAGGAGCAAAAGGCACTGTGACTAGAGAGCACCAGCACTTGTATATTTCCATTTGAAACACTGGTAACAGTCCTGGGCGGGGCTATATTTGCTGCGGTTTGGTTCATGTGGTTTTGCTTTTCTCCTTTTAAAACTGCATGGCCCAAGGGCCGCAAGGAAATGACCAATGAAAATCATGTCGATGGGCATGTTTATATGTGCGTTTGTTTTGGGAAACACGTTGGACTTGCAGCTATTTCTCAAAAGCACAAACGATTAAAACAAAACACAACCAGGTGACCTTGTGTGGTAGCCGTAGCAGGTTACCATAACTAGCTGCCAATTACTTTTGTTTCCTTATCACAGGTGAAGCAAACAGCCCTGCCACAAACGTAGCGTTGGAGGTTTCTCATGTTGGTGCAGTTCCTAATTTAATTCATTAGTTGAGCAAACTAGCAAATGAGGCAGATTAGCGTGCCCATCCACCCGGCACGTAACTTTTTCCCGAGACGGCCCTTTCCCTGCAGGCCGGTCATGTGCGCACAGGACGCAGGCTCTCTGATAATGCTGCTTTTATGTTCACGCGCTAGAGGGGCATCCGCACGGTGGTATGTGCACGTGGTCTCCGATGTGATGTGCAGGGGTGGCGGGTCGGAGGGTACTTGTAATCTTGCCGGGGTGTTACAGGTTAGCCCACTCTGCAGAAGGCACGATGATGGTGTGGGGTCTGGCCGTTTGCGTGCTGCTGTGGGCTCTGCCCTGCCGGGCCCAGTTCCCGCGGCCCTGCGCCTCCTCCGAGGCTCTACTCAGCAAGGAGTGCTGTCCGGTGTGGGACGGCGATGGCTCTCCCTGCGGCCAGCTCTCCGGGCGCGGCAGCTGCCAGGCCGTGGAGTTGTCCCAGGCCCCCAGCGGACCCCAGTTTCCGTTTTCGGGTGTGGACGACCGGGAGGACTGGCCCATCGTCTTCTACAACCGCACCTGCCGCTGCGTGCCGCCCTTCAGCGGCTTCCAGTGCGGGGAGTGCGCCTTCGGGCGCTGGGGCCCGGACTGCGCGGAATTGCGCGTGCAGGTGCGCAAGAGCATCACTCAGCTCAGCGCCACCGAGAGCGCTCGACTCCTGGCCTACCTGAACCTGGCCAAACGCACCACCAGCCCCGACTACGTGATCTCCACTGGGACCTACGAGCAGATGGACAACGGGTCCCGGCCGCTCTTCGCCGATATCAGCGTCTACGACCTCTTTGTCTGGATTCACTACTACGCGTCCCGGGACTCGTGGGTGCCGGCGGAGGGCGAGGAGGAGACTGTGGTGTGGGGAAACATCGACTTCGCCCACGAAGCGCCCGCCTTCCTGCCGTGGCACCGGTTCTACCTGCTCTTTTGGGAACGCGATCTTCAGAAGGTGACGGAAGATGAGAACTTTACCATCCCCTACTGGGATTGTAGGGACTCCCAGGGCTGCGACGTCTGCACCGACCAGCTGATGGGGGACCGGCACCCCACAGTAGCCGGCCTGCTAAGCCCGGCTTCCTTCTTCTCCTCCTGGCAGGTAAGAACTGAAGTCAAACGTGTGCTTTTATGGCCAGATTGCTACTACTTCCTTCATTGTAGGGAGTCCCCGTGTCTGGGTGTGTGGTATCGGCAGATAGACTTGGGATGTTGCAATTAACGCCTTGCCTGCTATATTCCCCTTATAACTGTCCAAATGAAACTACACGTCCCAACATGCAAAGTGTTGTTCGTGCAAAAGCCAGGTCTCTTACTCCATACACCTATCTATAGAATGGTCCTCAATCGCCATGCCATCTCTTACTCCATACAGCTGTCTACAGAATGGCCCTCAGTCACTATACTGTTAGTCCATGCAGCTGTCTACCGAACGACCCTCAATTGCCATACTGTTTTGTGTGCCCTATTCCATTGTCTTCATCATGGTCCTCCGTCGCCATAGTGTTTCGCTCTCCATGCAGCTACCGGCAGTGTGCTCCTCAATAGCAGTATCATGCCTGCTGTCTTTAGTGTTGTCCTCAATTGCCATACTCTCCCTTTTCTATAGAGCTCTATTTATCACAATCCTCTATCTCAGCACAGTCCCTGGTGCTTTAGAGTAGCTTTAAGCGTGAGCCTTCCCTGGATACTGTTTTAGTTGCATTTAAATTCGCTCTCTCTCCCTGCCCCTCAGCCCGCCTCTCACTTCACCCCTTACCCTTCACTTTCGATCAGAAAATGGATAGTTTCATGGTCGTTCCTTGAAGGTCAGTCCCTTGGGGAATATGTACGTCTGCTCCTGTGCCTACAGGTACGCTTGGGCTCAGGTGCAGCTGAAGATAGAGTAGTTTCTGCTCTCCATTCCGTTTGTAACCCGGGTCACATTGTGTAGTTTACTGTATTCGTAGTAGGTGAAGTGCCGCAGTTTGACTTCTGGTGCGATAGACATCTGAGAAGGATGTGACGTAGGCAGAGGGTATTCAGGATTGCACATT